>BMAC01000015.1:2390636-2436373 GCA_014905375.1 Phtheirospermum japonicum | reverse complement strand
GATGATATTATTTTTGGATCCACTAACGAGGAGATGGTCAAGGAGTTTGTTACTCGGATGTCCGATACATTCGAGATCAGCATGGAAGGTAAACTCTCATACTTTCTTGGTTTACAAATAAAATAGCTTGATGACGGTATTTTTCTTTCCCAGACTAAATATGCAAAGAACTTAGTCAAAAAGTTTGGGTTAGAGGGTGAAACTGTCAACAAAATGCCGCTGGGCAAAACTGTGAAGCTGTCTAGAGACGATGTTGGTAAGGGTATTGATAACACCATGTATAGAAGTATGATAGGGAGTTTGTTGTATTTGACAGCAAGTAGACCAGATATTATGTATAGTGTGTGCTTATGTGCTAGATATCAGTCTAATCCAAAAGAATCACACTTGAAAGCTGTTAAAAGAATAATTAGATACATTGCAGGTACAACTGAACTAGGTGTGTGGTACATAAAAGATACTGGTACTGAACTTATAGGGTACACTGATTCGGATTGGGCTGGAGATGTGGTAGATAAGAAGAGTACTACTGGGGGATGTTTTTTTTCTAGGTAATAACCTAATTTCTTGGTACAACAAAAAGCAAAATTATATTTCTCTTTCTACAGCTGATGCCGAGTACATTTCAGCTAGGAGTGCGTGCACACAATTACTGTGGATGAACCAAATGATTGAGGACTACGGTCTGCACAGTAGTATCTTGGCGGTGCTGTGTGACAATTCCAGTGCCATTGACATCTCCAAAAATCCAGTCCAGCATTCTCGAATCATACACATTGACATAAGGTACCACTTTATTCGAGACTTAGTTGAGAGGAAGATTGTTAGCCTTGAACATATTGGAACTGATAATCAGCTAGCTGACATCTTCACGAAGGCATTATATTTCGAAACCTTCTCTCGTTTGAGAAGAGATCTCGGTATGTGCATTGCCTAACCAATGTTGGTTTGTGATGTTGTGACACCTCTTATCAACATCAGTCACAACATCTGTATCGTTTTGCATGCATTTTTACCTTTCTTTTCATACATAATTCTAATGCATTGAGTTTGATTGAAAGTGCAATAAGGTCATGTGTTGCAATAAAAGTAATGACAAAAAGGACCAACCTCTTCAAAATTAGGTGATTGTGGGACTTGCCCGCAGAAACTGGCTTTCTCCCAGGTCCAAAAACAAGAGGTGTTTAATAGCAATTGCTGAATAATAAAAAATTTAAATCCCTTCAAGGATGAAGAAAATATGGACTCCAATGATCCAATCTTTAAAAAATCACCTTCTTGAGAGATTTTGACGTAGTCATTAACTTGGGTTAAGGGGTAAGTTTCCATTGACTTCACCTAAGGGCAATGTTGGTTCGTAATGTTGCTAGTAATAAAGAGCAACATTGGATCAAGTCACTGAAATCTGAATATGTTTTTGTATAATCTTTTAGGTCATGAATTTTAGGCATCCCGTAGGACATTCATACTTTGTGAAGATGCCATCTTGCTGTGCGTTTTGTTTCTTGTGTTTTTGTCTTTCTTGAATCTCTTAATTTCATTTTGAATTGAGCTAACTAAGTGTTTAAGTGGAGTTAAAATTGGACGGCTAGACAGGTAATAACGAGGTGAATTTGGTAAGTGAAAATTAACATTGCACAAAATAGTTACAACTGTGTTGATGGTTCATTAAAATTCAGCTTTGTATTTCGGCCAATTTTATAGCTCGGGTTGTGCAATTTTTTTTTTTAAAAAGGGGGATAATTGAAAAGATAATGGGCTTGTTAGTGTATTAGTGTTGCCTAAACTGAGGGGGAGTGGTGTTTTATAAAAAGGAAATAAAAATAGTGTTTTACTCCTAATTTCAACCGGTGAGAAATTTTGAGAATTTTCCTTTCATTTTTACCTTCTCTCTCCTCGTGCAAGAGTCGCTTTTTGGGGAATAAAAAGCTGAACTCATTTTACCGTTTGCTCACAAAACCCCTTTCGAATTAAAAGTCTCCAAAATCCTTAACCCTCTCCAATTCTCTCGATTTTCCTATTGGTTGTGTATCTGTGCGATTTTGCAGAATGTCTAGTTCGCCGCCGCCGTCCTCATCTGTCCCAGAACTTCCTGAAGAAGTTCGCCGCTCTGGCGAACAGGTCCCGGTTCCATATCCGAAGTTTGGTGGCCTTGATATTCGCGAGGAAATCGGTGGTGGTAGTTCTTCAAACCTACCACTATCAACATCGCCACCACCTTCGCCGACGCCTGATTCTCGCGCTGCCGTGCCTGTTCCATCACCGATTGATGCCACGCCAGAGGCACAAGTGTTCCCTGGATAGCCCGGAAACGAAATTGACGTGGATAATCCACCAGATTTGGCGTTTGTGGCTGAGACTTTTGGACGCGTGGGGAACCCAACCCTGAAATGGTCTAGGCGCCTGCGCAACATTCCGCCCGGCGTTATGCCTCCCACTGTCCTGAAAATCAAGGCAGGGCCGCGCCGCACCGTGCCTATCGAACATATGAACCTCAAGGAGGATGTTACCGTGATGTCCGATCCTGATGACGAAGACTTTGTACCTGCTGCTCTGGTCGAGGGGTCTGTGCCGCCGCCGTCGTCTGCCCCGAGTTTCCCAACGAAGAAGTTTACTCATCGAAAACAACTTGTTCGCAAGGCCGCCAGGAGATCAGGTCTGCCATCGGTCAAGGTCTCTCCTAAGTCCTATGCGACTGAGTATTCCTCCCCTCCCTACACCGTGATGGATTTTTTCACCGGGGAGGTGACCAGCTCCGCCAAACCGCCTGCCGATGATCTCCCCTCTTCTCTGGTTCATGATGTTCAACCTGAGCTTTGTGATGACTTGTTTGAATATTCCCCTGACTCCTTGTTTGATATGCCTATTCGTGATTTTGTTGCTGATTGCAAGAAGGGTAAGAAGAAAAAGAAGCTGCTGCGAACGACGATGTTGCTTGTCCTGTTGGTAGCTCTTTACCAACATCGCATAATTCCCCGTCTGTTTCTTCCTCTCGCACTGCCTCTGTTCTCATTCCATCTCATACTCCCACGCAGTCCTCTTCAGCTGCCTGTGATCACTCAGAGTCCTCTACTGGTGCTGCGACTTCGTCGCCTGAACTAGAGGACATGGTGCCTTTTTCAGAGAGATTCATCACTTCTGAGGCTGCCAGGATTTTTGATGCCTACCAGATCCGTCATATGATAGCTGAGAAATGAGTCCCAGTTGAACTCTTTTAGAAACTCAATCTCATTGCCTATCTCCAACACAAAGGTATGTATACCACCGTGTCAACGACCATGCCTTTTGTACGTGATATTGTTGTCGAGTTTTTTGCCATTCTTTTACCGTCTATGGTCGATTTGGAGTCGTTCAATTATGGGAAGGTATATGTGCATGGCCGAGTTTATTCGTTCACCCCTGATTTAATTGATGAGTTGTATGGTACTGAGTCTTACCGGGGTGACTCGACTGTGGATGATTTGAATGAGGTCATCACGTTTCTGTCTGGTGGGATGGTTAATTCTTGGTTTGAGCAGCTCCCGAGTACACGTCTTTCATCTTTTCACTCTATTTTGCATAAGCTTGCCATTTGTAATTGGGTCCCCTCTAAAAACACAACTTGTGTTACGCGGCCTCAGGCCCAGTTCTTGTATCGTCTTGGGAGAGGGATCAAATTTAGCTTTAGTCAGCATGTTTTCGATACTGTCACTAAGTTTGCCACCACGAAGTCCTCGGCATCGTTGTGTTTTCCTTCTTTGATTTTCAGCTTGTTGGAGAATCAAGGTTTGCAGCTCCCTTTCGCTTTCTGGGCCAAAAGGGGGAAATGTGGTGAGTGACGCGGAGAAGGATGGTGAAGATGAAGCTATTGCTGCTGATGAAAATGTTGCTGGTGAAAATGTTGATGTTGCTGCTGATAGAGATGATGCTGAAGATGCTGTTGCTGCCGAAGCCTTGGCGAGCCTTGCTCAGGAAAGGAGGAGGAAGCAAATTCGTGCTCGGGATAAGGCTTTGAGGAGATTGATGCGAATACAGAAGAGGAAGAGGAAAGAGAGTGGTGAAGGAACTTCGACATCCCCTCGTCGTTCGAAGAGGGTTCGAGGTCAATAAGTTCCTTTTTAGTTTGTTTTGTTAAGTTTTTTGAACAATGTTGGTTTGTAATGTTGGTTTGAATTTTAACAACATTGGGTGTTTTGTTTAGGGGGAGTTGTCTAACTTAGGGGGAGTTAGTATGCTATTTTCATTTGTGCTTGCGTCATAGTGTTTTGTCCAGAAAGGCAAAAGGGTAGATTGTTGAGGAATTAATTCTTGGAAATAATTCTTATTTTGTTATTTGCCTTTCTTGGGCACAAAATAAGTTAGGAAACTATATTTAGGAATATATTGTGTTTCCTAGTTTATGTTTAAGACTTTATTTGTTTCCTAGATTGTGTTTAAGATGTGTTTTAGGTATTTACCAAGTTTAGGAATTTATGTTTGTCTGTTTAAGACAAGGGTTCCTAAAGCTTGGAGACATTTTTGATTTTTACGCATGGATTTCTTGTGAGAAGGACGCACGAGATAAGGACGCAAGACGAAGAGCAAGAAAGAAGAACACGAAGAACTACTTGGAYCCATTGATCGTGATTAACAAGCTCTTCGAAGTTGCTTGACCAACGGAGAAGAACTTGCCATTCCGACAACAAGTATTTAGTATCAAGTTTATTGATATTTAGTTTTCATATATTACTTTATATTTTTGTATTGAACGTGAACAAGAAAGTAATATAGTTTTCCGGTTTGTACACCCAAGTTCACAAGTATTTACTTGTGAACTGAATTTGTTATCTCGTGTTCTTATCAATTTATTCCGCTGCATATTTTATATTTTACTCTGATCGATGTTGCTAACCAATGTTGTTAAACATTCTGATCGATGTTGCTAACCAATCTGAGAATTATTCTTGAAACCATAAACCTTTTAATTTAACAGGTTCTTTGCCATCATCATTGCTCTTTTCTCCACATATATTTATCTATCCCCTCCGCCCAGTTGTATTTCATGGTGCCTCAAACTTACTTCAACAATGATGTGAAAGTCACTTCCAGCAACATTACTATTGAAATCTTTGAAATGATACAATTATAGCTTTATGATTTATGTGAAGTTATTTATTTGGATCAGATTAGTAATGAGTTTTTAGGACTTGATATTTTTTTAATACATGGAGATGACCTACATTGAATCTATTCACAAAACGATAAGTTTCAAGTACATGTTGAGCTCAAATTTCTTCACTCTTTATTGACAGCGTTTTCAATTTCCCCTTTTATTTGTACGATTATGTATGCATGTTTATGCCAGTTTCAAGTACGTTTATTATGCGGATTGCTTACATGTTGACGTGATTCAAGAGTTGGCTGAACAAGTTTATATGGAGGAAGAGAGAAATGAGGAGGAGTTTGGCTCGAGAGTTTGTGTTAAAGGTTGTTGTGAGGTAAATGAGGCCCTTGTTCGTAATGACGATTCAATTATGTTTCAATGTGCCAAAGGATTATGTGAGAGGGATTGTATATGTGTCGTTGAGGGAAACAACGGAATTTTAGAGGGGGAGGTGGAGATTATTGATGACAGGTTGGAAGTTGAACCCATTGAAAAGCTTGAAGATTATCTTTTGGGGATCGTTGAATTGCTCGAATTAGTCCCCAATGGTTTCGAGAGGAGGCACAAGCCCGAGCTTAAGACTCTCCCATCTCACCTCAAGTATGTCTATTTGGAAGAAGAGGAGAGCAAACTGATTAATAGCTTTGCCAATTTAAATCGAGAAGAAGAGAAGAGGTTGATTGGAGTCTTGGAGATATTAAGGGAATTAGCCGCTCAACTTGCATGCATAAGATCTTTTTGGAGGATGATGTCAAACCTTCTCGAGATTCCCAAAGGCGTTTGAATCCGAATTTTAAGGAGATAGTGAAAGCTGAGATATTAAAATTATTGGAGGAAGGCTTGATTTTTGCAATTGCCTATAGTAAGTGGGTGAGTCGCGTTCATATAGTGCCGAAGAAGAGTGGCATAACCATTAGTGAGAATGAAAAAGGAGAGTTGTTGGCCACGAGGGCTACAACGGGGTGGAGGATGTGTACTGAATTTAGGAAGTTAAATGAGGCCACCAAGAAAGATCATTTCCATCTCTTGTTTATCGATCAAATGTTGGATAAGTTAGCCGGCCATCATTCCTATTGCTTCTTAGATGGGTTTTCGGGTTACTATCAAATCGCAATCGCACCCGAAGATCAAACCAAGGTAATTTTTACTTGCCAGTTTGGAACGTTCACTCGTCGAATGCCATTTGGGCTATGCAATGCCCTGGAACGTTTCAAAGATGTATGCTCTCGATATTTTTTGACATGATCGATAAATTTCTTGAAGTCTTTATGGATGATTTTTCTATATATGAAACTCTTTTGATGAATGCTTGAAAAGTCTTGAAAATGTGTCAACCCGATGCGAAGAAAGGAGTTTGACCTTGAGTTGGGAAAAGAGCCATTTCATGGTTCGAAGAGGCCTTGTTCTTGGGCATTTGATTTAGGAATGAGGTATTGAGGTCGATAAGGCAAAAATTGAAGTTATTGAGAAGCTACCCTCTCCTCTCAATGTTAAGGATGTGAGAAGTTTCCTTGGGCATGCCGGTTTTTATCGATGATTCATAAAATATTTCTCGAAAATTGCTCGCCCTTTATTCCGATTTTTAAGCAATGATTGACCTTTTGAATTTGATGAAGCTTGTGATAACACTTTCATGTCAATTAAGAAGAGTCTTGTATCCGCCCCTGTCGTATTATCTCTCGATTGGAGTTTACCTTTCGAGATTATGTACGATGCTTCAAATGAGGTAGTGGGGGCCGTTCTTGGCCAAAGGGCGGATAAGTTGTTGAGTGTGGTGTACTATGCTAGTTTAATTCTTAATGATGCTCAAAAGAATTGCACAACAACCAAAGATCTTAGCCGTGGTCTTTGCTCTTGAGAAATTCTGACCTTACATTATTGGATCAAGAGTCATAATCCATAGTGATCATGCCGCTTTGTGCTATTTGTTCTCCAAATCCCAAGCTAAACCTCGCCTCATCCATTGGATTTATGGCTCCAAGAGTTTGATATCGAGATTAAAGATTGTAAAGGGTGTGAAAACGCGATGGCCGATCACCTTTCAAGAATGATCACAAAAGGTGGAGATGGGATAGCTATAGGTGAAAATTTGCCTCACGATTTTTTTTGAAGTGGCTCTAGCACCATGGTATGCCAAATTTTCAAACTATTTGGCAAATGGTGACCTCCAACAAGACATGAGTTGGCAAGAGAAGAAGCGTTTCCTTTTTACATGCTAAAGCTTCTATTGGGACGATCCCTTTATGCATAAAGTATGCAAGGACGGGATGATTCGAAGGTGTGACCCCAAAGATGAAATGCAAGATATCCTAAGTTTTTGCCACGATCACCAAACTGGGGGCCACTTTGGAGGAAGAAAGACGGCCCTTAAGATTTTGAGTGCGACTTTTTCTTGGCCGTCTCTACATCACGATGCTCCATTTCATGTTCAAACAGGTGAAAAATGCCAACGCACGGGGAGTATCTCAAAGAGGAATGAATGCCCTTGGTGGGAAATTTCGTAGTTGATATATTTGACGTATGGGGAATTGACTCAATATGGTTGTTTCCCAAAAATCGTAAATGGGTACGAATATATTCTTGTAGGAGTCGAAGATGTGTTAAAATGGGTTAAAGCTATCCCCGCAACCAAAATAATTCTGAGGTGGTGGTTAAATATTTAAGGGAGAGTATTTGTGCTCGTTTTGGCTTTCCAAGAGTGATCATAAGTGATGGTGGTAGCCATTTTTGTATTAAGCTATTTTAGAAGCTCATGATGATCTTTGGGATCAAGCATAAGATAGATATACCATATGATCCCCAAAAATCGGGGCAAGTTGAAACAAGTAATAATAAAGTGAAGAGTGTTATTGAGAAAATGGTGCAACCCAATCGTTAAGATTAATCGAGGAAATTGAGCAATGCCTTGTGGGCCCTTCGAACAGCCTACAAAACAGTTCTATGTATGAGCCCTTATCGTTTAGTATTTGGCAAATATTGTCACTTGCAGGTTGATCTTGAGCATAAAGCTTTTTGGGCGATAAAAGCAGCGAATATGGATTTGAAGGAGGTCGGGCTAGAGAGGATGTTGCAAGTGGAAGAGTTAGACAAGCTTCAGAACGTTCAATATGAAAATGCGTGTATGTACAAGGAAAGGACGAATCAAACCCATGACAAGAGGATAGTCCCAAAAGGCTTGAGGTTTGTATCCCCGTCTTGCTCTACAACTCCAGTTCGGCCTTATACAATTGAAGAATTTAATCCAAGTGGGGCGGTGACCTTAGTCGACCCTAAGACTCAAGAATGATTCCAAGTCAATGGCCATCGGGTCAAGCTCTATCGTCACTATTTTCTCTTTCCGCCCGACAAGGAGGTTATTACTTTAGTGGATCCTCCTGTCTCAACTTCACCATGATCAACAAGCTAATGACATAAAATAAGCGTTTCTTGGGAGGAAACCCATATTCTTATCTTTATTTCTTTTATTTTTACATTTCTTTTCTTTCTTACTTTCTTTTCTTTTTACATTTCTTTCTTTCTTTCGTTTTCTTTTATAATGTTTTGTTTTACGACTCCAACTTTGGTCAATTCGATAAGTTAGTAGCATTTATGAAGCCGGGAGAAACAAACCTTGCTCAGTTTTTTCTTAGATTGCTTGGATGCTTAAGTGGACCCCTACCGAGCTCGATATAAAACTCGCTCAGTTAAGGAAGATTCTTTCTCACCCTCATTTTACTTGTTTTTCATGAAAATGCAATGAGGGCATTGCATGGTTTAAGTGTAGGGTGGGTAGGTGGTTAGGGTGCGGGTTTTACAAAGCATGATTTGTCTTTATTAACTCGAGCCTTGGCGAAGTGACGCATTCTTGTTGAAGTGTTGATTATTAATTGTGCATTTATATGGTTGAGTCATTTCTATTCTTATTCACAAACAACTTAGCGAATTAGGGCTTGCAATTCTTTCAATTTGCTCTGATGTTCACGATCTGAACTACAAATCCCAAAGAGGTATTTAATAAGATTTATGCAATTTATGGATTTTAAATAATTTAATTTCTTCCCTGGTCGATTGTTAATTTATAGAAAATTAAAGAATTACAGATTTTAAGTTTTTCTCTTCATTTATTTATTTTAAATTAAGTTATTTACTTAATGAGGATTCTACTGGGATCTTGAATTTCCATGTAGAAAATTATCATCATCCACATTATATTGCATTTTAATTTGAATCTAATGAATGTTGACTATGTGTCCATTGACAGATAAAGTTACTCAAAATTACGTGCAACTTACATTTCTTGTACAGTTTGGCAATTTTGTGTCGACAGGCATGAGTATAGCCTGTTCATGCCAGTTAACGATAATATTGTACTTTTTTCTTCCTACAATATTTCTTAGAGCCCTCAAATAATGTTGTTAAACTTCCTGTTTATAACATGTCATTGCATGGGCTGTAGATTCTTGTGGGAAAAAAATCACTTTGTCGTTTATGAGCCTTCGTGGTTGTAGCTTTTTTAGCTTATAATACTTGGCTAAATATATATTGATACGGACCTAAATGTCCCTACGTGATATTATTTGAAATATGAGTGTATTTGTGGTAAGCGACCTCATTTCCTGAAATGAGCATTTTTTCTGGGAGGTTAGCGAGCTGGATGGTTTCTTTGAAAAGGTGGGCGAGCTGGTTTGTACGGTCGCGACCTGGAGTATGAGGATGAGTTCTCATATAGGGTCGCAACCTCTCATGTTTTGTGTTGGATGCTTGAGCTCGGTTATGGGCTTTATGAATATCCAGCCCACGGGCTTTATATGGATGGTTTATAGGGTCCTGGCGGATTATATGGAAGGAATAACAGGCCCAGGCCTATTATGGTATGAGATCTATTATTTATGGGAACTTAGTATATAAGAGGAATTCCGATTCTAAGTCGGTTGTGGTGTCATGGTATTTATGGAATTGTGATGGGAGAAGGAAACCCTGGACCGGGGTGGACTTCTCTTGTCTCTATAAAAGGGGTGCATACCTCTCATTATTTTTAACTTGCTTTTATCATATTTGGGCTATATACTACCAGTTTCTTTTGACTTAAGCTTCAGAGGACCTTCACGGGTCTGACATCCGACCCGTCTGAAGGTGCTGTTTTGCAGGACCAGCCATGTCGCCAGGTGTATTTTTTGGAGGCTTAAAAGGTCACTGTGACGTATCGAGAAGCTATTTCAGGTCATTGATTTCGTATTTGAGGTTAATACCCCATATTCTTGGTAACCAATCTTTTTGGATTTATGAAGTGGCGCCGTTGGAATAGGGGACATAGAGTTCTTGAGCGAAAGGCCTGAGAAATCTCATAAACAAAGTATGAAGGATAGCAACATATTACCCAGAACCCTACACTATGGTTCTGGATCGAACAAACCAAAGAAGAAGAACAGGGTAGCGGGTATCAATGAAGAAGATATAATAAAGGATGGACAGACACCTTCCCAGGTGGGACCGGCAGTTCCAAGTTTGGAGGGCACGCCGCCGCCCTCCCCAAAGCAATATGATGGAAAATAACCTGCAGCTGATTTGGAGACAAAAACATAGGAGGCTGTAGCGCAGAAAGTGATTCACATAGGGACGAAGGAATGGAAAGATCTACCAAAGGATAAGCCCTGCCAGATTAAAAAAGGATTCTCAGAGGGCTCATGTATTTCGTGCCTCTAAAGAAGCAGGAGGAACTGAACAAATACCTAGCTGGTGATCTGGGTACTCTGAAAGAAAAGGGTGATGGACCTAACAGCGAGCAAGAGGAGAGATCGGATACCAAGAAGGCAAGACAAGACGAAAGGTCTCTGTCTAGGAGACCTTCTCATGGAAGGAAAGGTAGGAGTAAGCTAAAATATGAGGATACCTCCAGCTCCACCTCGTCCACAGAGTCTAATACTCATAGACCTAAGCATAAAGGGAATGGGGTAAAGGTGAGACGGAGCTATTACAAGCGTCGAGGTCGCCGATATAACAAGCATACTAGTGAGAGCGGAACCCAAACCTCGAGTAAGGATGGCAAATCTCAAGATAAAACTCTTAAGAGCCGCAGTGGATACAATGAAGGAAATGGTGAGAACAAGGTGGGGCCAGGGAATAAGATTATTAGAGAGATACAGGAGGCCCTGCTGAAATTACAAAAGCGAGTAGAAGGAGAGAAATTCGATGAAGATGAGGGACATCCCTTCTCGGATGATCTATTGCAGGCCGTGATGCCTAAAGGGTATAAAGCGTTGGAGTTTCAATATCGACGAACGGCGGATCAAGTCGAGCATTTCCAGCTCTTCGAGAATGCGAGGATGTTACATAATTATACGGTTGCTGTGGCGTGTCGGGCCTTTGTATCCACCTCTAGAGGGATTGCGCAAAATTGGTTCTATTAATTGCCGTGCGGGAAAATTACCAGTTATCAGGTGCTGCGAGCTGCTTTTTTGAAATAGTTTCCAGCGAGAGGCAAAATGCGAAGACGACACAATCGCTCTTTACTATGGTGCAGCGACCTGATTAAACATTGAAGCAATATGTTAACAGGTTTACCAGCGCCACTCTGGAAGTACCTGTTTCTACTGATGAGATGAACGCTGGAGCTTTACACTACGGACTGAGGAGAGAGGACTTACGTAAATCCTTGGTCAAGAAAGAAGCGCGAACATACGATGAAGTTTTGGAAAGATGCCATAAGTATATACAGGTGGAGGAAGCTGAAGAGGAGCATCGGGTGCGTTTCGGTAGGGAGGTCGCAGACACGGGAGGCAGTGCTGTTTCCGCCCAAAAAATGACCGACGTCAAGAGCCACACCTGAAACCTGAAGCACCCTCCTGATCTGCACACAGAAACACGTTAGAAAGGACCACCGGTGGTTTTCCGGTGGAAACCTCACTACTGCAGAAAGGCTTTTTAATGGAGTTTTTTTTTTTCATTTTTAACGGCGGTTTTTGAACCGCCTTTGTATCGACCGCCGTTAAATTTTACGGCGGTTTTTCAAAACCGCCGTGAAAAAGTGGGATTTAACGGATTTCACGGCGGTTCTGGAAGACATTTAACGGCGGTTTTTGAACCACCGTAAAATTCAGCATTTTTACGGCGGTTTTGGAACCGCCGTAGATTTCAGCGTTTCACGGCGGTTTTTAAAAATACCTTATAGAAAGTCTGTTTTCCAGAACGACCAATTCACAACGGTTTTTTAAAAATACCTTCTAGAAAGTAGTAAAAAAAAAAATGAAAGATTTGCACCACAATATACATATTAATAAATAAAAAATCTGAAGCTAATTAGCTATTCCATCTACAAATATGTCAACCATCTCAATTGATTAATATTACCAAAGGCTATAACATTAACCAAAGTCTGAAACTTTACCAAAGATTAAAGTTACATAATAATGTACACAAAGCTTACTATCTATAGCTCTAGCTTAACCAAGACCCCATAAATATAATTTCGAAATCTTATCAACAGATGAACAAGTCAATCTTAATTTCCAGAAGCAAAGATGAATAAGTACCTCCTTAGGCCGATCAWTGTAACACACTAATCTTAAAGTGGTATAGTATAAAGAAGGCCTGGGCCGCCGTTATCCTTTTACGATAATCCTTGTTCAACAATCTCTTCACGAAATCCACAGAAGATGCGGACAAAGAAGGCCAAGGGGCTTCGTCAAATCTCGGGTCAGCCTTTAAAATAGCCCGGAATATTCCAGATTTTGTCCTGGACCAAAAAGGTGTGTATGTGTTCTGTTCTTGATCGAATTGACGCGTTAATAACTGGTGATTTAAAAAATAAAAATAATAATAAAAAAAAGAACTACCCAAGGTTCAATTTTAAAAAAATTGAGGGTTAGTTCAGTATTAAACTTTACACCTTCATAAGCAAAAAAAACTCAAATATCTAACAAAGACAGTAAAGAAAATCAATATCAATATAAAACGAGTAAATACATACTTCGCTGCATAGATTGTTCATCGTTTTTAAATCACGTCTGATAGAAAAAAAAATACACAAAAATAAAGCATAAATGAATATTTTGCATTGAACCTGTTACCTATTATCAATCAAGGCTGATAAACATCAGGAAGCTGGAGGCCCACGCTAGCAGCCGATTTTTCGAGCACTCTTTTCATCTCATCCGACCTATCCACCACGATATTGTACGAGAATAATAAGTACTGTATGATGTCATACCATAACATCGAAATTGGTTAAGTTAACAAGAACATGTTCTGATCCCACCATAACTAAAATAAGTTATGGTTATTTCACGTAGTTTAAGAAAAATATTGGTTTATATAGTGATAAGTCTTGTCTTCCCATCTATGCTCCTATGATTAATTATTTATTTATTCATTGTCAACTCGGTTACGTAAAAGTTAATCTAGGTATTAGAGTTTTGTGGGTTTAAACAATTAAATAGGGGCGTGCATGGGGAGGAAAAGGTAAATTTAGTAATGAGCCTATCATTTGGGACACCCAAAACAACAATTCATGTTTCCATAGGTGAGCTGAATTATTCTTATGTATAAATGGAAGGAAACACATCATATCATAATCATAATTTCATAAAATTGTAAGGGTCCGAGCAATTGATTCATTTTGAATTAGCCATGCATTTAATTTTAAATCGAAACAGCGATGAGATTCAAACAAAAAATTTTCTGGTGACAATTTCATACAATATAAGACCACAACAAACCCTGCACGTAGTGAAATGAGATACTTTGCATTCTTTGTTTCGAGATGATCTTTGTCTACTCAATCTCTTATAAACGATTCTAATAGCTCAAAGAAAGCTCCACACGAGTAATTCCCAACACAAGATTTATATTCAAAACCCACTGAACTTAAAACAAATATTACCACGAGGCCCGTATTTTCAGTCGCCCCTAATTTCCTTTTCCTTAGCCTTGCACATATCTTCAGTTGTCTTGATAAACTTCTTAGTCAAGTCATCAATCTGACACATACGGAGAAAATATAAGTTTAAAAAAACTCGTTTAAAAAAACTCAATCAAAAAATCAAAGCATTCGTCATGGATATGAATTCAACTTACTTCTTTCTCCAGTCATTTTACATCTTCTTCTGATATAGTTGGACCTGCTTCATCTTTTTTATCTTTGTCTTTATTTTTTTTTATCTTTATCCTTCTTAGGCACTGCCTTCTTGATTCTTTCTAATGCCTGAAAATGCCATGTCTGTCGTTTTAGTGACTAACCATAACAGAAATTAAGCGCAGAATATATATTTTCCATGTATACCTTCTGACGAGCTCTTCTTATGCTCTGCTTCACATCTTCGGATGATTTTGAAACTACAATCTATTTATTTATTCTGTCTTAATGAAAAATCACAAGCAGAGGTCGGACTAAACAAACCTAAATGTGCCCATTACTCGCGCGGTGACATAGCTTTTCTCAGATCCCAATAGTTTGGCAAGCCCGAAATCTGATACTCTTGCGTTCCATTTCCTATCTAATAGGATGTTGCTGGATTTCACATCACGATGAAAAACTTTGAGTTCCAGTCCTTCATGCAAGTATGCCAGTCTAACAGTATTTAGAAATTCAAGAATAAGTACAGAAATAAAAAAAAAATACACACATATATATGAATGAGAAAACGACCAATTCAGCCTTTAATTTATTCACATATTTGGAGCATAAATCAAGTTTTTTTAATTCTTGCCACAACTATCATCGCATTATGACATGATGATGAGAAACAAATGTCAATAGGGTAGTTCATGTGAAGTATGAACAACATTGTAATGTAAACTTGCAGTAATGCCTCACCCTCTAGCCGTTCCAACGAAAATTTTCATATGAATCACCCAAGTCAGAGGACTAACTGGCCCCACATCACCATGTAACCACTGCTCTAAATTTCAATTATCAATATACTCATAGACAAGCAGCCTGATTGGAGTTAAAAAGAAACAGCAATAACTAATAAGGGGAAAAAAGTTCTATTATAAAAGAAAGAAACCATATGAAGGTACCTTTGAGATCCTTCTGCACAATAACCTATGAGACCCACAAGGTTTTTGTGTTTTACTTTCTCAATGGCTTCAACCTCCACCTTAAATTCCTTCTCTGCTTGACCCCTGTTGACAAAGCAGGCCACAAGGCATTAAAGTTGTTCAATATGGTCTGTGAGCTAGAGACAACTATAATTAAAAAAAAAACTCATTGTTGCTGCTTGTTTTAACAAGACTAATGAAAAACATTTGGTACCTAATACACAATCTGGGGCGAAAGTGAGAGAAGATGATAACATCCACTTGCAGTAAAAATGTAATAATTTCATTGAAAGAGACATTTTCATATTAAATTAAAAGAAATAATAATTTGGTTCATTATTATTCCCCACCACTAGAAGGGGGAAAAATCCTTACGGAGGTATAGGTGTAATCAACCGTTGGCCGTCGGGATTGGGATTTAAGCCTAAAGGAGATGAGATGATGGCCTTTTCCAACTCCTTAAGGGCCTGCAAAAGTCAAATCAATTTCTCTAAACCTTAATTCATAATCAATGAAAAAAAATTAGGGTAATGACAAAATTATCCGCAAGGTTTAGCTTCATTAGAAAAAAGAAAAAAAAGAAAATTAGTTACCTTTCAAAATTACAAATACCCTCAATTTAGTGTGCAATTTGTAAAACATAAATCAATACTAAAGGGTATATGTACTAATGAATCAAGTGCATCCGCCCTTAGTCAATCCTGGCTTAAACTGACAATCTGGTTAGGCAAAATCGAGGGCATCCGCCTTTAGCCAATCCTGGCTTAAACTGACAATCAGGTCAGGCAAAATTGAGGGCATCCACCCTTAGCCAATCCTGGCTTAAACTAACAATCAGGTCAGGCAAAATCGAGGGCATCCGCCCCTAGCCAATCCTGGCTTAATTACAGACACATACTCAAACTGGTGCACGAGGATAAACCTGCAATTGTATTCAATAAGGTAAATAAAAATCAAGAAATTACAATTATGTATAAAATTTTCGTAAATTAGCAATGTTCCATGTGCGAGGGATTTCAGTCCCATCCAGTTCTTCCAACTTATAGGCTCCTCCCGCTAAGATTTGTATGACTCGGAACGGTCCTTGCCACGCAGCATCCAGCTTTCCCTTTTCCTTTCCTAAATCAGATCTCCTCAAGACCAGGTCTCCCAATTGAAACTGCCTCTTGTCTACAGACTTGTCAAATGTCGCTTTTATTCGTCGTTTAATGTGTGCCATTCTGACAGCAGCTCTGTCTCTTTTCTCCTCAACCAAGTCCAGAGCATCTTGAATTAACAATTCATTCTGTTCTTCGACAAAATTCTAAACTCGGTAAGTTTCCATGCTGATCTCAGTAGGCACCACAGCGTCCATACCATAAACTAGACTGAAAGGCGTCTCCCCTGTGCTTTCCTTGGGATTAGTTATGTATGCCCATATAATTGAATTCAGCTCATCCTCCCATCTGCCATCAGCTCTTTCCAAACGCGTCTTGATCCCCTGCACCAATATGCGATTGGTGACCTCTACTTGACCATTAGCCTGGGCATGATAGACAGATGTGAAGTGCTGGTCCATTTTAATCTTCACACACCAAGCTCTGATTTTGGTACCCATGAACTAGGTGCCATTATCTGAAACCAGGTCCCCAATGGGATGCCAAACCTGCACACAATATTTTTCCACAAGAATTTCATGACCGCGTCTTCTGTAATTTTGGCCAAGGCCTCAACCTCCACCTATTTGCTAAGATAATCGATTGCTACTATCAGAAATTTATTTTGGGCGGGAGCCATGGGGAAAGGGCCGACTAGATCGATCCCCCACTTGGCAAATGGACAAGGGGAGCTCATCTTCATGGGTTCTTCAGCGGGCTTATGTATCAACAAAGAGTTCTTCTGGAATTTCTCGCATGTTCATACAAAACCTTCTACCTCCTTCCGCGGTTGTGTCCAGAAGTATCCCGTTCTCAAGATCTTGCTTGATAAAGCTCTGGCGCCAAGATGGTTGCCTCAACATCCCTCATGGATTTCCCTAAGGACCGAGGCTCCTTCTCCTCAACTCAGGCATCTTAAGAGGGGTTGTCCATACCCTCTTCGGAACAGCTCTCCTCTAACCAAACAAAATCTGGCAGCCCTGGTCTTTACTGATTCCTTCTTATCCTCTGGCAAGACTCCTTTCTCCAGATATGCTTTTATAGGGGAGCGCCAATCCTCCTCGCCAATCACCGAGCACACCTGCTCTGTCCCAAATTCTGCATCTGCCATCAGCAGAGTAATTACCCTCTTGCGATAGTCTGTAGCTGAGCTAACAATCTTCGCTAGATAGTCAGCTCTTCCATTCTCTTCTCTAGGGACTTGCAAGACTGTCAATGATTTCATATTCCTGGCGATCTCTCTGAACTTAGCCAAATACCTCTACATGCTGTCTTCCCTCGTCTCAAATTCTCCACTTATCTGTTTACAGACAAGCTGGGAATCCACCTTAGCGTTTACTTGTTCCGCGCCCAGATCCTTCGCCATCTGAACTCCTCTCAAGAGGGCTAAATACTCAACCGCATTATTGGATAATGCATAATTCAAACGTACAGCAAACTCAGTAGACACTCCCGTAGGATCTATCAAGACGATTCCAGCTCTACAGCCCTGGTTGCCGACAGATCCATCCATAAAAATTGTCCATTCTTTCAACTCATCCAGAGGGTAGACCATTTCTTGTATGAAGTCAGCCAATGCCTGAGCCTCAATTACTGTTCTAGCCTCGAATATAACATCAAATTTGCTAAGCTCTATAATCCATTTGCCAGCCTTCTCGGCGCCTCTAGCTTGTTGATTATAGCTCTCAGCGGAAGGTTGGTTCGCACAATTATGCTGTGAGAAAGGAAGTATAGTCGTAGCTTGCGAGAAGTTCCGACCAGAGCCAGCATCGCCTTCTATACCTCTACATATCTTACCTCTGCATCATGCAAGACATTGCTCCAAAAGTAGACCGGTCTCTGTACTTTACCTTCCTCCCTGATCAAGACAGAGAGCTGACTGCCTGCTGTCCTACAGATAAGTACAAGATTAAAGGCTCTCCTTGAATGGGCTTCGTGAGAAAGGTCATGCCAACCAAGTGTTCCTTCATCATTCGGAAGGCGTTCTCACATTCGCTTCTCCACTGAAGTCGAGACTTCTTACATAAGGCTTGGAAAAATGGTAAGCTCTTTTCTGCTGAGCGTGAAACGAATCGGCTTAGAGCATTGATACGACCTACCAGGCATTGCATCTTATTAACGTTTCTAGGCGCCTGCATTTCCATGATTGCCCTCACCTTCTCTGGATTGGCCTCGATGCCCTTATCCGTGACCATGTATCCCAAAAATTTACCAGCTCGAACACCAAATGCACATTTCTTGGGATTGAGTTTCATTCTATACATTCTCAAGGTAACGAATGTTTCTTTCAGGTCTTCCACATGAGAGGTTGCTTTGACGCTCTTGACCAAAATGTCATCTACATAAACCTCTTTATTTCGTCCGAGCTGGTTTTTGAACATCTTATCTACCAATCGTTGGTATGTGGCACCCGCGTTCTTAAGCCCAAAAGGCATGACCACATAGAAATACGTCCCTTTCGGGGTTATAAAGCTGACTCGCTTCCATTCCTCTTTCGCCAACCTGATCTGGTGATAACCTTGTGAAGCATCCATCATGCTCAGGAGCTCACAACCAGAGGTAGAATCGAGCAGTTGGTCGATCCTTGGCAAAGGGTAGTGGTCTTTTGGACAGGCGCGGTTAAGGTCTCGAAAATCAATGCACATACGCCAGTCTTCCTATGTCTTAGGGACCAGCACACCGTTGGAGAGACACTCAGGAAATTGTATTTCGTGGATATGCTTGGCTTTTAGCAATTTCTCTACCTCGGCCTCAATGATTGCCTCCTTCTCAGGCCCAAAATTACGTTTCTGCTGCTTGACCGGCTTCATGTCTAGGCTAATGTTAAGGCGATGCTCCATCACCTCTGGGTCAATCCCCACCAGGTCTTGGGGAGACCAGGCAAACACATCGGCACTGTCTCTCAATAGCGTGACTAGCTCTGTCAGTACCTCGGGACTAAGAGTCGTTCCTACACGGAGGACTCGACCCTCAACCCTTGGGACTACTTCGACCACCATTAACCCTTCCTCTCTCCAAACCAGATCTGGCATCGGTCACTCCACGCGATCTTTCTTGCTCTGTCTCTCCTCTTTGCTATTCCTCTTGATACATTCGACATACGTCTGACGTGATGCCTATTGGTCACCTCTAAACTCTCCCGTTCCATCTCCTGCCGGGAATTTCAATTTCATATGGAAAACCGATATGACGGCCTGGAACTGGCTCAAGGATGGCCGGCTCAACATTACATTATAAGAGGATGGTGCGCCCACTACCGGAAAACGCACCGTTCTAGTTACCCTATACGGCTCTTCACCTAATGTCACGAGGAGCCTGACCACTCCTAAAGGCTTTAGGGCTCCTCCTGCAAACCCAACCAAAGACGTAGTAACCTCTTCTAGCTCAACATACAGCTTCAATTTTAGAAAACAGTTATAAAACAAAATGTCGGCAAAACTTCCTGTATCCACAAAAATTCGCCGTACATTATAATTGGCGATGGTAGCCATTATAACTAAAGCATCCATTTGAGGGGCCAGAATGCCATCACCATCTTCTGACCCGAAACAAATATTCGGGGTGGACGCCATTTGTCCCATTTCGCACGATTTTCGAACTAAATCCCTTGAAGCTCTAACGTAGATATGCTGCGTCCGCAGAGAATGTTCTTCCAACTCTCCACCAGTAATCATCTGGATTTCTCCATGGATGACCTGGGCCTGATCAGTCCGTCTTCCTTCATAACAACCCCTATCCTTGTCTCTCTTACCCTGCTGAGACCGATCATAGCCGCTACGACCAGATCTGGCTTCCTCCTTCCTCATGCGAACATATTCTTTTAGGTGCCCTACCTGAACCATTCTCTCCAGTTTGTCTTTCAAATGAGTGCATTGGTTAGTATCATGCCCATATTCATTATGGAAGTGGAAAAATCGGTCAGAACTTTCCTTCCTGGGTTTCTGCGAGTAGGTCTTAGGCCACTTCAGCTCTGGATGTCTTTCTATAGCTTGTAGAATTTCTGCCTGTAGCGTTGCCAGGGGGTGTACCTATCAAAATGAGGTCTCCCCCCGGGCAGATCTGACCTAAGTTTCTTCACTGCTGCCTTGTCTTCTCTATCATACCTCTCCTATTTCATCTCTCCTTCGTCCTTGATTTTCAAAGCCTCCTCCAGGTGAATGTACTTTTCAGGTCTCTCCAAGAGCTCTCCAAACTTCAGAGCTGGTTTCACAACCAGCGATTGGAAAACCTCACCCCTTCGAAGGCCTTGCGCCAAGGCGTTCACCAACATCTCTTTCGATGCGGACGGCACGTCAAGTTTTATAGTAGTGAAATGGTTGATATAGGCGCGCAGACTCTCACCCTCTTTCTGCTTAAGGCTGAACAGCTTTAGTGGCATCTTCTGGTATTTCCTGCAGCTTGTGAATTGCTGCAGGAAGGCCGAGCTGAACTCCTCAAAATTGCTAATAGAGCGAGGTGGAAATTGGCTAAACCAAAGCTGTGCCGACTTTGTGAAAGTCATCGGGAAGACCCGGCACATAACAGCATCTGAGAATTTATGCAATGCCACTTCTATCTCAAAGCGGCTGAGATGGTCCCACTGATCTGTGGTCCCACTATACTCAAAGCCTAAGGAACGATATGAGGCCGGCACATCGTCACGCATGACCTCTTCCGTGAATGGAGTACCTCGCCGTGCTGGCACTGTGCTTGTGTTCGTCAGTTTCTTTTTGAACTCCCGCACCTCCTTCTGCAGGCTCTGCATCTGCTCAGCCAGACCTGGGTTAGTCTGGCTTGAGGTCTCGTTGTCCGAAGTAGAGAAATGCTCTTTTCTGTCCTGAAGGGGAGTCCGATCAGTACGCTGACCGCGTAGCGGTTCCGTCTCTGTCACCGGAACAGTTCTTGCCAGCGGTGCGCTTGACAGCGGCGACGTCATTTCTGCGAACTTCTTTTCAACCGCCGCCTCCACAACTTTGCCTATGAGCTCCGACAGCTGCGTGAGGAATAAATCATTGAAAGATCCGCTAGTGGCTGCTGCGGATCTGCCAAGAGGTGGTGGCGCAACGCTAGGTGTAGCTGCTGCCAATGGCACTGTCTCCTCTGGTCCCCCTGCAGACGGTCCAGTCGATTGCGATCCAACCCATGGCGCGGTGGAGCTTGGGGTACTGCCAAGCTCGCCCACTAGATTACGTCTCAACCCGTCGGAAGCCATATTCTGATCTCACGTCTTAGCTTGATCGAAGGTTCCACAGACGGCGCCAAATGTTTCGGCCCAAAAAATGACCGACGTCAAGAGCCACGCCTGAAACCTGAAGCACCTTCCTAATCTGCACACAGAAACAAGTTAGAAAGGACCACCGGTGGTTTTCCGGTGGAAACCTCTCCGATGCTTAAGTCAGTAAGTGTTTAAGGTGTTTTCCAGGAAAGAAGAAGGAATGCTCAAAAGAATGACATACCTCTCTCAGCCTTGTGGCTGAGATATTTATAGTTTCTCCCAGTGGGACCCCAGCTGGGATCTCAGGAGCACACGCCGCGAATCACGGGCCGTTGCGTAACCAATTCTGACAAGTAGTCCCACTTGTCTCTCGCTGTTAAGTCTGAAGGCCAGGTCTTTCCTAGTACAGCTCTTTCCTCTTATTTGGGCTCAAAATAGCGACACTGGCTCAGCTCTTCTTTCTATGATTTATCCATTCGCCAGATCTATCCCGAGCTAGTTCTTCGAGAACTGCCTCATGAGGAATTTCTCTCTGGCTTGCCTTATCTTGATCTCCAAAGAGAGAAGGTTAGATCTTTTTCATGGATGATCCAACTACCAGCCATTGGTTCCCTTAATCCAGATCTAGCTATACTCCTCAGTTATTCTTCTTAGCGACACTAGATCAGGTCTACCACAATCCAGGTCTGACTATTATGGCCACATCAAGTGCGCAGACTAAAGTGTTTACTATTATGGAGCGCTTGATACCCAATGCTATAAAGTGGCCAGAAGATCGCACGCCAATTCCTACTCATCGCAAGCGTAATTTTTTTATTTTTGTTTCACAACAATTATGGGCATTCCACTAAAAGTTGTAGGCATCTCAGGGAAGAGATAGAAAGACTCATAAAAGCTGGGCATCTAAAGGAAGTGATTTACAAGAATAGAGAACCAAAGGAGCAGGGGCGACCATTGCCTCCTCCACCACCGAGGGATCCGCCTCAGGATCAGGTCGTGAGACAACCACAACAAGGAAATCAGGGATATAATGGACCCCAAAGAAATAAAGGGAGGATAAACCTGATCTCGGGTGGGCCAACTTATGGGGATTCCAACAATGGACAGCGGAGGCATGTTAAGTCAGCACGCATGGGGACATGGGAGGTCACCAGTGTAAGTCGGCGATCTCAGATGGCGGGTCCACTTATTTCTTTTGGCTCTAATGATCGACGCGGGCTGCAGGAAGATCATAATGATACATAGGTAATTAAAGCTGATGTGTTAGGGTACGAGGTCGGCAAAATCTTTGTGGATAATGGGAGCTCAGTAAATATAATATATACAGATTGTCTTGAGAAAATGAAACTGGAAAACAAGGTACGACCTGTGAATACGCTCATATAAGCGTTTAATGGGGCACATGTGATTACTGAAGGAGAGCTGACGCTGACAGTGATATTAGGGAAGGATGATTTGCAAGCAAAGAAAAGTTTAAAATTTTTGATAGTTCGGGGAAGGTCGGCGTATAACGCCATATTGGGTCGACCTGCCCTCAATGCATTCCAGGCAGTGACGTCGACCTATCATATGAGAATCAAGTATCCGGTGGGAGACAGAGTGAGGGAAGTTATTTCGGAACAGCAGGTCACGAGATCGTGCTATCAGATGATGGTCAGAAAAGGTTTAGTTGAAAACAAACGAGAAAGGGATGAGGATCGTCCAGAAGGGGTACTTAATGTAAAAAAGATAAAAGGAGCAGGAGAATTCTGTTCAACCAAATGAAGAACTGATGGAAATCTCATTAGAAGAAGGTTGCCAACAGTATACTACGAGGGTGGGAACCTTAATGCCTGAAACATTGAGAGACGAGCTGGTGGAGTTACTAATAGAATTTCGGGATGTATTCGCCTTTGGGGATGGAGAGTTTAAAGGAGTATCTCCTATGGTCGCGCAGCATCATTTAAATGCAGACCCAGAGGCAAAGTCAGTAAAGTAGAAGAGAAGACATTTTGGGCCAGAGTTGGATAAGATAATCGAAGAGGAGGTGCAAAAATTGCTGAAGGCAGGCCATATAAGAGAAATTTAATTTCCTGAGTATTTATATAATGTTTTAATGGTGCCAAAGCCTGTACAGAAGTGGAGGATGTGTGTAGACTTTCGCGATCTGAATAAAGCTTGCCCTAAGGATCATTATCCTTTACCACGAATTGATCAATTGGTGGATTCAAATTAAGGATGCGAGCTGTTGAGTATGATGGACGCTTCACAGGGGTACCACCAAATACCCCTTGCAAAGGAGGATCAACCCAAGGTGAGTTTCGTTACTTCTACCGGGACGTATTGTTTCGTGTCCATGCCGTTTCGGCTGAAGAGCGCGGGCGCGACCTATCAGAAAGTGGTGGATCGGATGTTCAAAGACATGTTGGGGTCCACTATTGAGGTTTATATTGACGATATGCTGGTTAAGAGCAAGAAATCTGAATCCCATGTGGGGGATTTGAGGAAAACATTTGTTATATTAAGGCAGTATGGGATGAAGCTTAATACGAAGAAGTGTGCTTTCGATGTGCGATCTGGAAAGTTTTTGGGGTACATGGTGACGGAAAGGGGAATCGAAGTTAATTCAGAGAAAGTGCGAGCTGTTTTGGAGATGTCGCACCCTCGGACAGTACGAGATGTACATGTACTTACAGGTCACATTGCGGGCCTTCGTCATTTTATTTCTAGGTCGGCAGAAAGGGGTGTCCCATTTTTTAAGCCACTCCGAAAGGCATCCAAGTTTGAATGGACGAAAGAAGTTGTGGATGCGTTTGAGGAGCTAAAAATGTACTTGGCTGAGATACCACTATTGACTAAGACAATGCCTGGGGAAGATCTGATCTTGTACATATCGGTGGGGGAGGTCGCGGTAAGCTCGGTGTTGATCAGAGAAGAGGCAGGCAGGCTGAGGTTTATTTATTACATTAGTGGGATGTTACGAGGGGTTGAGTTAAAATATTCCGATCTCGAGAAAGGGGGTTTTGCGTTGATTTGTAAAACAAGGAAATTGCGTCCGTACTTTTTGATCCACAGGGTGAAGGTGCGTACTAATTTAGCTCTTAAACAGGTTCTGAGTAACCCAAATGTATATGGACAACATGGTGTATGAACCAAGGGTAGCTATAAAAGCGCGAGTGTTGACAGATCTTTTGCAAGAGATGGTGCGTCCATCTGATGCGAATGAGGAGGGGAAGCCATGGACACTGTACACTGATGTCTCAACTATGATGTTGGGAGCGGGGCTGGGCATTGTATTAACCAGCCCAGAAGGAGAAATTTTGTAGTTCGCAATCAAGTTGGGATATAAAGCATCCAATAATGAAGCTGAGTACGAGGCTATTTTGCAGGGTATCAAAATGGCAGGCGATCTAGGAGATATGAAGGTATGGGCATACATGGATTCTCAGTTGATAGCTTGTCAGTTCGACGGTTCGTTTGAGGCTAAGGAAGAACGGATGGAGGTATACTTAAATAAATTGCGCGAAGAGGCAGCACGCTTTGAAGAGTTTAAACTGGAGCATTTACCGCGAGCTGAGAATACTCGGGCTGATCAGCTCGCTCGAATAACAGGAGAGTTAGGGACTTTTGATACTCGAAGGATTATGTTGATGGAGCAAGAACATAGTAGTGTGGAAAAAGGGAAGGAGATTATGGGTCTCAAAATCAAGGATGATTGGCGTTCACCTATATGGGATATTCTCGTCAAGGCTAAGGTGGGTGCAGAGAGATTGACAACAAGGGAGGCCAGAACAACAGCTCGTTTCTGTGTGGTAAATGAGGAATTATACAAGAGGTCACGCTTCATACCTTTTTTGAAATGCTTGGATAAGGAAAAAGGATTGGAGGTGCTGAAGGAAATACATGAAGGATATTGTGGCGATCATGCGAAGGGAAAGGCTTTGGTTGGCATAGCATTGCGAGCTGGCTTCTTTTGGCCAAGGATGAAAGGTATGGCTAGCGATCTGGTGAGAACGTGTAAAAAATGTCAAATGCATGCCCCGGTTATTCGTATACCGGCTGACTAGATGATGGTTATGAGCTCGCCATGCCCGTTTACGCAATGGGGGATTGATATTGTGGGTCCTTTTCCAAAGACCCCGGGCAACAAAGAATATCTGGTGGTAGCAATTGATTATTTTACGAAGTGGGTGGAGGCCGAAGCAGTTACAGGAATAAGTGAGCAGCATATGATGGATTTTGTTTTTAACAATATATTTTGCAGGTTTGGCGTGCCACGAGTGTTGGTCTCTGATAATGGAACCCAATTTAATGGGAGAAAAATTCAAAATTGGTGTAAGGAGATGGGGATGAAGCAGCGATTTGCTTCTGTGGCGCATCCCCAAACCAATGGTCAAGTGGAGGTTACTAAACGTATAATTGTGCAGGGACTCAAGTTGCGATTGAAAAAGACAGGGTGACTTTGATAAGAAGAGCTCGCATCGGTCCTATGGGCTTATCGAACAACTCCCCGAACCTCCATGAGGGAATCACCATTCAGTCTGGTCTATGGGATGCATGCGGTTATTTCGGCAGAAAAAATGGGAGGATCGCAACATTTGACCACATTTAATGTTGAGGAAAACTAGAGGTTATCCCGGGGAGCGATTGAAATGATTGACTAAGTACGGGATACGGTTGCGGCTCGGGTGGAGCACTATAAACAAAGGATACACACTGCTTTTAACAAACGGGTCAAGAGTCGCTGATTTCAAGTCGGCGACCTGGTATGGAGGCGGGCTGATGCGTTACGTATGACTAATAAACTGGAGCCGAATTGGGTGGGCCTATTCAAGGTGGTAAAGGTATTGCAAGAGGGAACTTATATATTTGAGGATGCAGGTGTAAAGGTCCTACCTAAAAGCTGGAATGTGTGTCACTTGAAAAAATATCACGCCTAGAGGGCAATTGGGGTATTATGGTGAGAGGAGAAAACCCTGAACCGGGGTGGACTTCTCTCATTAGGCTGACGCTTCTGTTAGGTCGGCGATGGTGTCTATGTAATTATGGACATGGGATGACGCATCTATTAGGTCGGCGATGGTGTCTGTGTAATTATGGTTATGGGCTAACGCTTCTATTAGGTCAGCGATGGTGTTTGTGTGCTTGTGGTGGGAGAAGAAAACTCTTGACCGTGGTGGACTTCTTTCGTATGGAGTTGTTGTTTTTATGGCGGGAGAAGGAAACCCTGGATCGGGTTGGGCTTCTCTCGTATAGTGTTTATGTAAGTTATGATGGGAGAAGAAAATCCTGGACCGGGGTGGACTTCTCTCATATTGACCTTGGTGGTGATGTACCCTTTTGGGGGTATCTTTTGCGATATATAATAAATAAAGTTTGGCGAGTTATTTTGATTGTTTATTTATGGTTATGCTGTTTTACTTATGTTTGGGAGGGATATGCTTGACTTACATATCTTTCTTAAGCTCTTATGGTTGATTTTGTGCGAGCTAATGAATTTTGTGTGTGGATTAATTTGAGTCCTATTTGATTATTTATAAGTCATGGTTTGATCTCGTGATCTAATGGGGCTAAGTATGATTGGTTGTAATTCTGCGTGACTTATATTAGCTTATGGGCTTATTTCGTACATGGTTTGTGGTTTTAACGTGCATGATCGTAAGTGCTTGGAATCGATGAGCTATGCAGATATGGAATAAAAGCAAATGTGTTTACAGGAGTGGGAAATTGTTCATGCATGCTACGAGCATAAATACAGATTTTTCACACAGTTTTTTCAGAAGAGGGAGGTGGCAAGTTTTTGGTGGTTCTAGTACTTGGCCCAGAAGCAGGAACTATATCTTCGAGAGGCGTCTCCAGCTCGGAGGATAGTTTGGCGGATAAGACAGCTCGACGTTGGCACGATAGCTACCACTCAGCATCAATTGGCTGCTGCCAATCGCCTTGAAAGGTAGAAATAATTTTGTTGATATTTTATTTGGAAACAAAATTGGAAAAAACCTGGATCAGGTCGGGTATTATAGTATTTACACAAAATAATATACCCCGCCGGGAATTTCATGGAGTTGGGAGTCAGTTGTAAAGGGGAAACTTTGTAAAGATGGGAAATTTCAACATAAAATTGATGGGCTGGGAATCTTAATCCTGCCCTGAGCAATGCGTCAAAAAAGGGTGATGTGGTATGGGGAAGGTTTTATAGGGTCTAAGTGAAGAATGTCAGGCAGAACCACTTTGGCGGTCTGGGGAAGGTTAAGGGTTTGTTTTAATTCCTCTAGTGTTTCTGGGTCGGGGAGTAGCCAATAATTGTCTTGGATTTCCTTGGTTGTAAGGGTTTAGGAAGGTAGTTCGATAGATTTTATGGCGCGAGCTACAGTCACTGGGTTTTCTAGGAAATGCTCGCAGGGCGGTGGGTTTGTATATTTAATTACGGGAATGCCCTCTGGTATGTTCGTAAGGGCTAAAGGGACAGGGGAAGGATCTTCATATAAGTTTTCTAGAGAAGATTGGGCGTCAACATGAACCCTAGTTTGAGCTTCTAATTCCGACCAATCGACGTTGCCTTATGGCTCATCACGAAGGCCGAAGGGGGAGGGGGGCTATTTTCGCCTCCTAGTAAAAATGTAGGGATTCACGGTAGGGTTTGAATCGGGGGAAAGGCTAGAACTTTGGGAATTAGGGTTGGAGGATGCTAATTCCATCATAAATCAGAAAATACAGGGGGAGGGAAGTAGCACAAGATAACAGCAACTCAGCAGATGCAATACATACACGGCAGTACAATTAAATTATTAAATAGATGGGGGATCTGGGGACTTACACATTTTTTGAGTCGTGGAGGTCGGTGAGGAGCGGTGTTCTGTTGATATTTTTTGGAAAATCTGCTGGTTGGCGAGCTTTGTTGCAGAGTAAAAATGGTGTTCTCTTTGCTTCAATTTGTTCAAAGTGACGAGTGAGGGGAGAGGAAGGGGTTTTTGTTGGGCGGCGTAAAAAGCTGACGGGACAGGTAGGAGCAAGAAAGTCGATAGGGTTTCCAAGGAATGTTTTGGGCCATTTATTTTGGGCCCACTGTATTTATTATACTACAAGAAAATGGGGGAGTGACACATGCCCGACACGGTGTCAGACTGCATTTAATGAAACTTAAGAGTTTTGGGATGGGTAAAGGAAGGTGTGTTTTGACTTTTTGGGCTGTTTATGGTTATGTTTTTGAAATTGATTGAATTCGAGTATAACTATAGGTCGTGGGAAGGGCTTTATGGTTTTCGGTCATCAGATGAGGACTCTGAGGACTCAACCTGGGGACTTGTAGATCTTTTCTTCTGAAGGGAGTATTCATCTTGGAAGATGAGCGAGCTCAGCAAGCTTACATTTTTGGAGGCCGCTGTCTTATCTGATTAATTTCTATGAAGTGGTTGGTATTAAAGCTCAGTATATTAATTGGGCTGGGTGATTCTAAAATATGGTTTTGTAAGGTGGCGGGGTGATTTACGTATGTTTTGTGTTTTATTGCGATTATGGTCTAAGTTATGTTCTTTTAATTTTCTGTTTTACATGTCCTACCTGATTTCGTACTTCAATCAGCTAGAACATGGAGGACTAGCTGATACGGACCTAAATGTCCATACGTGATATTGCTTGATATATGGGTGTATTTGTGGTAAGCGACCTCATTTCCTTGAAGGAGCATTTCTTCTGGGAGGTGAGCGAGCTGGATGGTTTCTTTGGAAAGGTGGGCGAGCTGGTTTGTAGGGTATCGACCTGGAGTATGAGGATGCATATAGGGTCGCGACCTCTCATGTTTTGTGTTGGATGCTTGAGCTCAGTTATGGGCTTTATGAATATCCAGCCCACGAGCTTAATATGGATGTTTTATGGGGTCCTGGCGGATTATAAGGAAGGAATAACATGCCCAGGACTATTATGGTATGAGATCTATTATTTATATGGTAACTTAGTATATAGGAGGGATCCTAATTCTAAGTCGGTTGTGCTGTCATGGTATTTATGGAATTGTGATGGGAGAAGGAAACCCTGGACCATGTGTGGACTTCTCTTGTCTCTATAAAAGGGGTGCATACCTCTCGTTATTTTTAACTTGCTTTTATCATATTTGGGCTATATACTACCACTTTCTTTTGACTTAAGCATCAGAGGACCTTCACGGGTCTGACATCCGACCCGTCTGAAGGTGCTGTTTTGCAGGACCGGCCAGGTCGCCAGCAGTATTTTTTGGAGGCTTAGCAGGTCGCTGTGACGTATCCAGAAGCTATTTCAGGTCGTTGATCTCGTATTTGAGGTTAGTACCCCATATTCTTGGTAACCAATCTTTTTGTGTTTATCATATACACTTATTCATAAAACCTGTGTTTTCTCTAATTTTGTATAACTGCTTTAATCTTCCCTTTTTTCGTGTATTAATCTTCCGTGTGATTTCATCTAAGTTTCTTAATCATGGACGTGGTTTAGATCGTATGAGTGTTCTTGAATTTGTCAATATCAAGTTTTATTCAATTGTATAGATACATATTATTGGAAAATTTGATTTTCTAATCCATTATATTGTTCACTTTCCAAAAAATGATTATCTAGTAACTAAGCACATACAATAAGTTGACATAATTATCAGAAAAATATACAAACTTATCCTTCGGGTCAACATACTGATGTGTCTTGATTAATTTTTTTCTTATCATTTTTCTTTAATTTAATAATTAATTATTTTCTTAGCATTTTCCTACAATTTTATATATTAAAAGGGGACAAAATTGTTATTTCTTTATTTTGTCCCTCACTTGGTCTAATTTGAAAATATAGAAGATTGTTACTAGGTCTCGTAATATATCTAGTTTTTAAAATCACAACCTTCAATATTTAAACCCTTCACTTCCACTCCTCATCTTTCTACCATACTTTACCACTTTCGTCTCCTCCCCCGCCGACCACCAACTACCACCAATCCCAATTTAAACCTACACAAAACACATTAACACACACAAACTCATAATAAAGAAACCAAATCCACAATTACAAAATAATCCCAAAATTCGTAAACCTAATTCATTTAGTTTGTTTTTAGATTTTCAATTCCTTCCGGATACAAAGAATCAAGGGTAGTAAATTCTTACATAAATGCTACTTTCTTCTATTCGCATAAAGTAAAGGGTGGGGGATGGAATTGGAAATGGAAGGAAAAAAATGAAGCTACTGTCATCTATTTATGATTGTAGAGTCATAGGGTGGGTTGGTATGAGGTTAGTGGTTGATTGAAATGGGAAACAATAATAATAATAATAACCTTATTATAAAAGCAAGCTTATATAAAAAAAGAAAAATGATAAAAATTAAAATTAATATTTAAAATTAAATTAAAAATGATAAAAAAATAACTAATCTAGCCACGTCAGCATCTTAGCCCGAAGAGGATAATTTTGTATATTTTTAAATAATTTTACCAACAGTGTAGGTGTTTTGATACTCGACATATTATAGTTCTTTTTTGGAAAATGGAAAATATAATGAACAAAAAAGTATACATATAAAAAAAACTGTTGTCTTCTATTTCTAATTGTAGAGAACCGTGGAGTGGGGGATTGAGTTTAAAATGGAAGGAAAAAAAAAAGCTATTGACATCGTTGAGCTTTTGTTGATTTTTGTCGAGTTCCGGGTGGGACAAGGTGGATTTATATGGGAAACAATGCTCATGTTGAATTCAAGGACTTTCGAACTTGAAAGATTGAGTTAGCCAATGGGCGAACACTCATCCTACATAATTCTTATATGCTTTTAAGATGAGACAAGGTCGCATTTCTATATTTATTCTTTTAAGTTTGGGTTATGATATGTTGTTTTCCAAATACTTTATTTGTATTAATTATAATGGTGTTTGTTGTGGTACTTCACATATTTTGATGATTTTATGGCTATTAATTATGATCGAACTCATTTAGTTTATGAGATCGTTCATGTTCTAGTGCTAGTTTTCTAGTAATGCTTGTGTGGATGATAACATTTGCATGCTAGATTTGGTCACATTGGGCAAGAAAGGATGAATATATTTGTAAAAGAAGGACTTTGGGGTTCACTTTCTGGATTTTTATTATCCACGTGAGAAAGTTATCTTGCCGGTAAAATGACTAGAAAACCATTTCAAAAAGATGTTAGAACTGAATTTCCATTGTAATTAATTCATTATGATATTTGTGGTCTCCTATTAATGTGATAGCACAACATGTAGTTTTTTTATTTTATTAATTTTATAGATGATTATTCACGTTTTGGTCGTATCTATTCGATATATCATAAATCTGAAGCATTGGATTATTTTAGGAATTACTTGAAAGAAGTTGAGAATCAAAAAGATAGAAATGTGAATGTTCTTTGGACAGACGAATGTCGTGAATATTTATCTAATAATTTCGAGGAACTTTGTAGTGAAACCTAAATAGAATCAAGAAAAAATATAACTTTTTTAGAGAATGAATTTCCTAGTAAGGGTAGTATTGAGAATACTGAACCTTTATTTGACATTGTGATTCATAAACTGATCATGTACAACATAATTTAATGGGTCGAGACCCCATCTTGTCCAAGTGAGAGTTTTTTACCTGAAAGTGAAGGTATGGATCTAACTCGAGGGGAGTTTGTTCCAAATGAATCACTATTACGATAAGCTTCTAGGAATCATATACACAAATATTATTATGACATAGAGGGATACACTATTCATTTTGGTAGAAATAAGGATCAACGTGATGTGTTTGAGAATGCATTATCATGTGTATTCTTGATGTCTACTATGGATGAGGAAGAGTCTAAATCCTTGAAAGAGGTTTCAATTTTCCATCAAACTACAAATGGAAAGTTATAATGGAAGAAGAATTGAAGCCGCTGGAATTAAATAATATCTTGTGACTCGTTGATCTTCCATCAGAATATAAGGTTATTGGGAACAAATGGGTTCTAAAAATCAGTCAAGTGTTATAAGGCTCGACTTGTTGAGATTGTTTCACCAGTAAGAAGACTTGCCTTGATTCGACTTTTTTAGAAATAATATACAATATGAACTAGAGTTATATCAAATGGACGTCAAAACTCCCTTTCTTAATGGAGGGTTAGAAGAAGATATCTACATGCCACAACCATCAGATTTCATTCTTCCAGGCCAAGAGAATAGCTCTATAAAATGAAACATTTAATTTATGAACTAAAGTAATATTTAAACAATGGTATTTGAGATCTTATACTTTGTTTATTATATAACTTTATCACAATTGATGAAGATCATTGTGTCAATGTGAAGAAATCCAATTGGGTCTAAAACCTGAGAACTCCCAATTCCATAAATCTGACCATAATAATATTAATTTCTACCGGACATCTAGATCAATCTAATTAGGATGAGACTTGTCCCTAGTTCTCATACCAAGAATAGTTCTCACATTAAATGATCCATATACATACATACATACATACATACATATATATATATATATATATATATATATGTGTGTGTGTGTATGTGTGTGTGTGTGTATGTGTGTGTGTGTGTATCATAATAATTCATTTCTAAAACAATTATTTGTCTAATAATGTGTAATTCAATATATGTATGTGTATGATATATACTATTAGCTGAAAATTACAAAGTTTTCCTCAATAAATTTATGAAATGGTTATCCTCAAATCTTGAAATAAAGGATATGGGTGAGACAAAACTTGTTATTAAAATTCATAGTGATCGTTCTAGGAATTTACTTGGACTCTCGCAAGAAACCTATATAAAAAAACTCCTAGAACGATTCAAAATGGATCATTGAAAACCCGTTGATACTCCAGTTGTCAAAGAAGAATCATTAAGCCATGAAATATGTCCAGGAAATCATTCTAAAATGATAAAGATATCAAATATACCCTAAGAAAATATGGTTGGAAGTAGGAAGTATGGAATGTTATACACACATCTAAACATTTGTTATGTCGTAAGTCTAATTATCATGTATCAGTCCAATCTAGGAAAATACACTGGGAATATAGAAATGAGTTTTTCGATACCTAACGGGTATTGTAGGGTATTTTCCTTGTTATTAAGGAAACAAATCTAGTCTATGAGGTACACAGTTGTTGATTAGTGTGGTGATGATGACGAACGTAATCCACTTCTTGTAATGATTTCTTACTACATGATAGTGCATCTCATGGAGTAGTGAGAAGCAAAATCTATGTAGCATTGTTTAATGGGAGTAGAATTTGTGGCTTGTGCATATGCAGTACAGAAGTTGTTTTGGTTAATAACTTTTCTAAATATTTGGGAGTCACATGCACTTCAGTGGTAGCTGTGATAGTTTATTACTATATGTATGGGTCAAATGGTATTTGGGCTTTGGTGATCGTACTATTTGATAAAAAATGTTATGATGTTGGACAAATATTATTGTTTATGAAAATACTCTTTATGTATGCATAACTTACATTTGTGGCTAGCTTATTATTATCCAAAGTGAAAGTATATGCACAAGTAAAGATTTGAAATGAAAAATCACATATCACATCGAGGAAGTGCAAAAACAGGATTATCAATTGATAAATAGTAATCAAAGTTTGTGACTTTTTAAGAGCTAAATCAAGGGATTTTGATGAGGACGAGGTTGTGAAAACCTTAAGTTAAGTGTTGGGATACACCTTAACTCTAATTTCGGGTAACAATAACATTATCCTTGTTTTCTCATTTATGTAAGACATAAGGATAATGCCTTATTTTTCCCTTAATGATTTTTGCTAGGTTTTGAACCTTTGTAATGATGTTGCTATTTTAGAATTGTGCCAATACCCAAGATTGATATGGTCATGCGATACATATTCAGGAAACCAGTTATGATAAAGTTTATAAATGCTAGTAAAAAGCAAGATTATTTTTATTTACACTTTTGTTTGTGCCTATAGACTGTTCAATGTGTCAAAGACATAATTATGGATAGAAATAAGTAACAGGGGTTAAATATACTCTTATAAAAGATAAGAGATATGTTAATTTGTGTAAATATAAACTATTTTGGGGAAGATGACGCATTATTCAATCCTCATGCTAATCGGTTGAGATGTTATATATCCTCAACCAGTTCTTATAACATAAACGCTCGTATTCTCGTGCTTGTATAAATAAATAGTATTGTTGTTGTGTATGTTGGATGAAAGGTACAACCTTTTTGTGTTCTGATGATATAGAGCCAATGGTTTGACACTCATGTGTGAGTGAGAGATGTTAATTAATATTAGTATATTAATTAATATCTTAATATTTAGACACACATGATGTGGAAAAATATATGAGTTATATTAAGAGCGAAAGTTGATACAACTTCTCTCCAAAATAGATAACTCCCAACTCCTCTCTCATATCATTCACTGTATTACACAACGTAAAATACAAATATCATGTGTCTGCTCTGAGAATGAAGAACATAATAAATAAAGAAATATCAGATATCTCCTTTATAATGCACAAAGAAGAGAACACATAACACACATATGCACACTGTAGAAATTTGGTTGGCTCTTGAATTGTGAACAAGAGACAAAGTCCCCGTGGCTGAGTGAAGACCCAGAGTATCACGATTAACAAGTAGAAGATCAACAACCCAATTCATTCTACTGCAAAGGTATGACATCATAATCTCCATTTTAGGTTGTTTTAATCACATGGATCCCAAGTACTTTTTGTTAGTAAAGTGTGAAGATATTATTAAAAAATAAGAAAACCGTTCATGCTGACGTAGATCACGATATCCATTCCTTAACTAAAAGTATCTGCTCGGGCCTCATTAAAACCTTTCGAGGTAAACCCAGAAGGAAGAATGGATCCGAACTACTTTTTGTTGCGAGAAATTATCTTCAATAAGCCATGTGATATGGGCTATCTAGCGTGACATGCAAAGTAAATCCACATATTGAAGAAGGGTTTCATGAAGTGAAATAACGAGACAAGTATTTGTCATACCACTCATCAAATTGTATGTATTAATAGAATTAAAATAAAAGATAGAATATTCATTGAATAAAGAATCTTAACTGACGCCTCTCCTCAACCATGAAAAGAAGAATACATCATGAGAAACATTATTAAAATACTAGATTAGTTGACTAGTTCAATAGGAATTTGGTGGTCATTTTGGATATAAAGATCCCCAAAATCATGTTTGTTAATTATGGTCAACAATGGTTAGACCGGCCAAATACTGGTTTTAAAATAACAAAAATGTCTGTTTGTTTGTTGTTTGTTTGTTTGCACTATTTGATACAAACCTGAAACCACTAATATCAGAGGTTACCTGATACTTGACCAAATTGATCACCATATAGGATTAAAAACATTGGTAAGAAGTCCAATAAAAAAAATAGGAAAAAATTAACATGTACAAGTAGATTTGAGTATGGGGTTTTTGGTAGTAACTCCTTGTACCTTCTCTCATTTTGCTTCTCTCATTTTGGGGTTTAGTCCCCTTTTAATTTTATTTTTTTTGTTTTAACTCCCTAGCCCACTGTATAAATTAAAGCTAGAACCCTTGTGACCCAAATACCATTGGTTTTTTTTTTTTTTCAGAATATTGGGTACTTAGTTTTATCATACTTAATACTTAGGCACAGAATAAAGAATACTTAGAAAATTATAGATAGTGCTTAGGCCGAACATGCTTCGTAAAATTAAAATTCTTCTATAACCTTGTACCTCTATTTGACCAAAATAGCCCCGGGTGAGATGGGTTGCGAGGCCACCAGTCGAAAAATTACCGCCCCTAGTTCATTTTACAGATGGTATCACCGTCTAACTTCTATTCTCAGAAGTTGAACTACAAGTTATGGGACTCCTTCAACTACTATTCAGCACATCCTTGGTTTGTTTCCTACTCAAGGCATACGAGATACTTAATTTATAGAGATAATTTAGTATGATATTAAGCACACATGTTGAAACAGAAGCCTTTAGTTTATTAAGAACTTAAAGAAAACTTATTACATCATTAATATCCTTTTGGGAGAAGATAACCTTTTAGCCTTTCATAAATAAAGATTGTACTAGAAAAAACATAAACTCGCTATTATAGACAATTATTACAACACTTATTCTTTTTTTTTTCACTCAAACTTACACTGATTTTGAGAAAATAGAAGGAAATGTTCAATGTCCTCTACTTCCTCAAATGCTTGTTATTTGTAGACCTGACTTTATATTTCAAATCTGAACTCCAACACTCATTGATGAAAGATGGATCATTACTTACATCCTTTTCTATATTATTGCGAGTCAGTGGTCTTTTATTTTAATGTCCACTGACTCATTTCATTGCTGGTCCCTTATGACTCAACCATCTTGTGTTGTCGGAAAATTTCTTCACAAGGTATTTTGGTGTGGTGCCCACACTTTTCTGAAACAAGTTGGTCTCTTATCGTTTCCAGTTGTATTCTCCTGTCGGTCTGATTTGGTTCGAAGACTTTCCCAAACTCGATTTCCTTCTATTCTGGGCATGCCAGACAAATTCGATCAATCCACCATCCGACATGCGCCATGTTATAAAATTTTTGGTAGGTTTCTTTTCTTAATGGAATCTTGTTTTTCCATAGGACTCTTCTCTTTATTTAGAAAAGCGTTTCTACAACGCCTACAGTAGCTCTTGTCAGGAAATTCAGGAGGAATGATCCATTCGCCAAATTCGGAAAGAACTTGAATGGGTACATTACTTTGTCCATTTCAGTAAGACAAACCCATAGTCCACATGCTCGTCGTGTAGAAGCATCGCCTTCTGAAATTGCTCCTACTATCACTGGTGCATCCTCCGGTGAGGCAGCCTTAATATTTCTCATGGCATTCCCATTTGGTCTTCTAAGATTGCCGAAATGAAAAGCTTCATTGAAGCCTTTCTTCGCTGATTCAGGTGCAGCACTAATAAAATACAGTTCCAAAAGGTCTCCTGTGGCCAACTGTGAATTATTTGCCCAAGTCTCGTGAAACACTTCCCCAATTCATTTTGGTAGTTTAGAGATCTCTGTGAACCCTGTTGTGATAGTATAAAGTAAAGCTCCAAAATTATTCCATTCTTATACTTTGTTTGGATTACTTCCCACTTTCATCTAAACTCTTCGATATTTACAGAGATATCGACTATTGTTTTATCAGGGTTGATACCTCTTCTGGTACGTAACATCTCCCATTGCCTTTGATAAATATGCATAGGAGATTTTTTAATATCTTTAGTTTGAATCTTAGAAGTGTCGGTCCATGGCCAAAGATTCAACTCTCCCTCTTTAACCCCAGAGGTGGTGGGTTGACTTAAAGCCTCCGATTGTGACTCTGGAGTTTCAACATTTGTTACATCTTGTACATATCATGAAATGCATCATTTGCAACACTATGATTATGGTACTTGAATCCATAACTTCCAGGTTAGAGACCCGTTCTCTAGTTACTCCTTTTTGCACTGTAGGAGATGCGGCCTTGAGAAGTGATATTCGAAAAGATGAGAATAGTTGGCACTGCGCCAGCTAGCATGCTCGTATGTGACCAAAAATATATTCTCGATTATCCTGTTTAATTCATCCTACGACCTCCGCATTGAGACATAGTATCCCAAAATCTCGTTCAAGGATCTTCAGGCTTTCCATGAGATGCCTTAGCCTTTTGAGGATATCTTCAATGACGTGTCCCTCCATCTCGAGTTAAAAAATCTGCAAGAATATTTTCGTGAGATTTTATAATGACAATATCATAATCATAATATTGATATTCATTTTTCCATCTAAGTAATAAAGCCTTTTCGGGTTTAGATTCAATTTTGTTCTTAAAAAATGCTTTAACTCTTGAATTTTCAAATTTTAAGGTGAACTTCTTGGATAGTAGAAACAAAGTACATTTCTAAAACATCTTTCTAACTACGAAGAAATCCTTCTCGTTGATATGCCATTGATTTGTTTTTCTATTCAAAAATAGTCCGTTGTAATATCTACATGGCACTTCTCCTTTTGGAGTTACTTTTGTAAGAATATCCGCCCACCAATAATCACTGGCATATATGTATAGAACTAGTTCGTCCTTATTGTTTGGAATTGCAAGTTTGGAAAGTTGTTTGCAAACCTCCTTAAGCTGTTTAATTCCTTCATGTTGTTCCTTTTCCCATTTGAAAATGACGTCCTTGTTTAGTAGGGAACTAAACACTCTCCTGTAATGTGCCAAGTTATTTATAAACATCCCATCAAAAATAATAACTACTAGAAAACTTTGAAGTTGTCTTTTGTCCTTTAGAGTGTCTAGAAATCCTTGTATCTTTTCTACAATATGATTTTGTAGAATGATTATAGACTCATTGATTTCTATCCAAAGGAACTAGATTTTTCTTGTAGCCATTACTGCCTTCTGTTCTGAAAGCACTAATCCTTCCTTGTGGTAAACATATGAGAAGATTTCCAAATGTTTTATATGATCCTTCATGTTATGTGATGCGATGAGTATATCATCAATGTATATGAACATGAAACTGAAATAATCTTTAAAGAGATTATCCATCTTCGTCCGATATATCTGAGGTGCATTTTCTAGACCCATGGGCATAACATTCTAGATATAGTGTCCTTGTGGTGTGGAGAAGGCCCTGCACTTCTTGCTTCCTTCTTCCATCTTAATTTTGTAAAACATAGATTTGCAGTCGAACTTAGAGAACACTTTTGCATTTTTAATGAAATTTACCAAATGTTCCCTGCTTGGAATATAATACAAATCGAATTCTAAGATGTTATTAATTCAGGTAATAGCTAATCTTGGTTTTCCTCTTTTTATTTCTCCATGGTTGCTGAGCGAAAATTTCTTAGCACTCTAAGAAATCGTCTCCGCAATAGTATGAAGTCGATTGTAGAGCGGTGAGTTATTTCCGAGTCGTGTCTCTCATGGATAGATATTATTGGCAATCGGTGTTTTTACTTAAGCTCTTGTTAATCTCAATTAAAACAAATCTAATCTAAGAAAGTAATAAGTCATTGGTTTAGGTTGAGTTTTAATGCTGAAACTTGAATTGAAATGAAAGCTTGAAACTACTAACTAATGGTTAATGAATATTAAAAGCTTGCTCGAAAATGACTAATTTTAATGAAACTAATTAAACCCTTATTAAAAGCTTAAGTAAATTAGAAACTACTAAACTAAAGAAAGCTTGTAAATGAAAGAGAAAATGGAGGGAAGAAAACAAAGCTTTGAAATGTAAGAAAGTCAAAGAACATTAAATGTGAATAAGTCAAATATATCAAAGTGGAAAACTCCTTATGACTTTCAAAAACCAAATGTTTGTTAGCTAAAAGGGGTTAAAAAGCTTCAAGAGTATGTTGCAATAGAGTTTTTGCAAACAAGAAAACTAAAAGCTAGAAATTTAAGTTAATGGTTTGAAAATACAAAGAGAATAATACAAACTAAAATTTAACAACCAACACCAAAGCAATTACAACAATACAAACACAACACAATATGAAGGGGAAATATTACTACCAATATTACTCAAAAATAGAAAGCAACTTCAACACAATAAAAAACACAAATGAGGATATGTCACCTTCTCCCACACTTTCTATGGAAATCTAACTAAAACTAACTAAACTAAACTAAAGATTAAATCTACGGTTTTAAAAGCTAAAGCAATGGAATAGTGAAAGTTGGCTTGGATGAGGTTGAACAAGTTCAAAATCAACCAAGGATGGATAAGGCTGGTGGTGAAAAGGGCTGGGATATATATATCAAGTCGCAGGGGCAAAAATATCAAAATGGTCAAAAATTACGAAATTTTCTGCGACTAAGTCGATTGACTATAGTCAATCGACTAAAACCCATTCGACCGACTGCTTCATCCTCAAATGGCTAAACTTTCTACCGAGCAGTCAATTCGTGTTTGGTCAGTCGATCGACTAGACTTGCAATCGATCGACTGCATGCTAGTCGATCGACTGGCATGGCTACTCCCGGCTCGGTTTTTTCATTTTCTTCTCCATCCATCCACTGGTTTTCATTCCTTGTTCGCGCTATGTTCCCTCGCTTGTCTTTGCTTTTTGTTCCATAGTGAGTCGAATGGAATGCCCCAAACGTGTGCGGGTCCCTCTTGGTCATTTTACAGCCAAAAATATAAAAACGAGTGAAAAACTACGGAAACATAGTAAAAACAGCGCAAATGCTATAAAAACCCAAAACTAACAAAATAGGCCAATTTGACTCCTAATACCCGTAATTGTAATCAAAACACATGCAAACACGACACAAAAGGTAACAAAAATACGTACAAAAACATCTAAATCAACCACCCCACACTTAGAATGATTGCTTGTCCTCAAGCAAATCTAATCTAGAATTACAAAACTACCCCCAAATGATCCTAAACTAATGCATAAAAACCTAATTCGAGAGGTCGCATGCTACAATGCTCGTTAGCTTGATCAAAAATGATGAGAAAGATGTGTTGACAAGGAAAGTTTAGATAAACTCCTATAACCTAAAAGTATTATGTAACCCTCCAAGTCGGTCCTCTCGTCCTTGCCTCGGCCAAGGTCTATCCACGCTCGAACCATTAATCGGCTCCCTATTAGCCTCAATCATCTCTGACTTTCTTTGACAAATAAAATTTAAAAAGGAAAAGAGAAATGTGTAATGGTTGCACGTTTGTTACGTAATAAACTCAAGGATTTATATCGTATCCTTGTTTATTCATCATCACTTTTTTTCTCTTTTTCTTTCCTTTTTATTTTTCTTTTTTTAATAATACAAAGAGGGTACAAAGGCTCCGATCACTTGTTGCAACTAGCAATTTACCCATATTTTTGATCGAGCACATGGAGCAATTGACGACTCCAAAATACAAAACAAAAACCATATAGAGAGTGTTCGATGACGAGGATAGTTGAGGCACTAGTTCTTAATTGAGCTCAAGGATAGCACGAAGATAAAGCCGAACAATGTTCCCAACATATCAAATTACCTAAGTACACTAAATTCGATCGAAATTCTAAACTTTCTAATCAAATCATGAAAATCGCGTCACTTCGCCAAGATTCCAAACAATATAACACACTTACTTCTCGAATTATCACAAGCAAGCATAAAAACAATCTTAAAAACCTAAGGTGAACTCTAACCACCCCACACTTAAAACCTAGAAACGTCCTCATTGGAAATTAAGCTAAAAAGCGATAAAAAAATGTAAGGGAAAAGAAAACGCCCCTATTCTCGAGCTTGTGATGAAGCGGTCGTGCATAAGTCTAACATGGGAGTCGAGACAAGCGATCAACAAGAAATGAACAAATGGGGGGTTGCAAAAACAAGTTATATACAAAAAAGTGAAAAAAAACTTTGGGGTTTTTTGTAATTTCTTTTTTTTTTTGTTTTAAAATTGGGTTGTCTCCCAATAATCGCTGCTTAACGTCTATAGATCGACGATTTATACAAGTGGCGCTATTCGAGATCCAAGAAGAGGTGACGATCATCCCACGCCTTTGTGTTCTCTAGTAGACAAACCGGGTGACTAAAATCACCAAGTCGGGCAAGCCAGAAGATCAAAATAACAAAAGCGCGGGCTTGCTTCGGAGGTCGGAAGAGTGAGTAGTCGACCACCAAAACTTGATCGTCGCGAAATGGGTCGATGTACTCTTTCATCTCCCTGACCGCCATCTCCTCTCTCTCAATTTTAGAGGTAGTCGTAGTCAATATCAAGAGAGTAGGATCCAATACATCCCCCACTAACTCTTCCACCACCTCTTGTTCAAGTCAACATAAGGCATCAGGTGGTGGTAAAAGAGGCTCGAGTGTCTCCACATCCTCCAAAATCGGCACTACTTCATCATCCTCGCCAAGAGCAAGTAAACTTAACATTCCAAGTGCCGTTGGAAACCCCAAAGGTGACTCCCCCACACATTCATATACAACATATTCAAGAAGCACGAGAGGGGTAACGCCAACTTCCGACCATTTCTCCTCACCCTCTAACTCCACCTCCTTGCACCCCTCTTTCGCTAAAATCTCATTTTTCTATCATCATTCACATGAGTCTCACCACATATTAAACAAGGTTAACAAAAAGACTCGTTTTCAACTTTCTTCGATATAGAAGATGATTTTTCCTTTCAGTATACTCGAGAAAGACAAAATAATTTCTGTATGATAAAAGTCACCCCACATTAAATATTGCCATAGAAATTGGGTTGTGTATACGTTCAACCAGTTTTACATATATAGTTTTCTCAATCACTATGAAACATCAAATGATATAAATTACCGTCAACTCCAGGTATCTCAAACAAATGAGAATATATCAGCCATACAATAAAATCTAATATGTATTCTACCTTTACTTACAGATTACTGGTGAGTTTATTCATTCAACATAAACATTCAAACATATTTAAGTCATTTCCACAAATAGACAAAAATTTAGGAAATTTAAATTTTCAAAAAGGAACAAATAAACCTAAATTAATAGAAATATTAAACGATTCTTCCTCTCTAAAATTATTGGGAATTTCTCGAAGAAATTTAATTAAAATAATATAACCACACGATGACAATTATTTCTATTAACGTAAGTATAATAAAACAAATACTTCAAAATAAAATAAAAGAGTTTATTTTAGAATAGTTTGGGTCGAAACATGCCACATCGCTGTCTTTAGAAATGATAACACTACAACTATAATAATATCGATATCATGCCCTCTTACCTCTCTCTTTAGAAATGATAATGCTACAATGGTAATAATATCGATAGCTCGTCCTCTCCCAAGATTTGACAATCCATTAGTATTTTATCGTATGCAGCAATGAGAATCTTAATCACTTGATTACTCAATGATCAATAAAATAATATATATATATATATATATATATATATATATATATATATAAACTTATTTTCCATGAAAATATTGTTTCAAAAGTTTGAAGCCTTTACACAACAAAATAAAGCCTTTTGTTTTGTTTCTTATTTGGACGTGCAAGGAAAAATTAAAGTTTGTATATTCTTTTATTTTATAGTAAGTCCATCAATCGGTATCCTGGGAAATGATTGGTATTTAAAGGAAAGGTTTAGAAAATAAGACCAATTCTCCACAATAAGTATTAGTTTTAAATGGCTCTTGATTACCAACCGTAGTCGGTAAATAATTACTCCCTCCGTCCCAATTTGATGGTCTTATGGTTGGTTTCACACATATTAAAAAATTAGTAATTAATATAATTAAGTTATTAATTTAGTTAATATTTTTCAATTATAATCTTCTTCAACAATTAATATTCATAAAAATAAGTGTTGGAATTAGTATATTTATTATTAAAATAGTAAGATTTTGCATTGTAATCATCAATTCTCAATTTACGAGATAGAAAACTAGTATTTTAAGAATATTAATTAAGGGTATGTGTGGAAATGAAAAATAAAAGATATGTTAAATATGGTAACTGGACTATCATTATGGGACGAACGAAAATGAAATAGTGGATTATCTTTGTGGTACGGAGGGAGTATAATTTTTGAAATATTAATGTTAATAACTATTGAGAGAGAGTATATCATGGACCCAGGTGCACACATTTAATTTAATTTATCATTGCATATAACTGGCATATATCATCACATATAACTGGTACATATCATCATATATAATTGATACACATCATCACAAATAATTGAAATTTTAAATCTAAAATTTAAAATCCTAAAATTAAAAAAATAAACCCAAAACAAAAAATTAAACCCTGAAAAATGAAAAATTAATCCCTAAAATAAAAAACTAAACCCTAAAATTGAATATTAAACTCTAAATTCTAAATTTATATCATATATCATCACATATAACTATCACATATCATCACATATAACTAATACATATCATCATATATAACTGGTAGAATGAAAGATTTTTATCGGGACCCAAAAATGGAAAATTAAATAAAAAATAATAAAAAACTATACCTTAAAATAAAAATTAAACCCTAAAAGTGAAAAACTAAACCCTAAAATGTAAAATTAAACCCTAAAATGGAAAAGTAAACCCTAAACTCTAAATTCTTATCACACATCATCACGTATAACTACCATATCATCACGTATAATTGTCATATATCATCATATATAACTGAATGATAATAAATATTTACAGGGTACACCTAATAATTTTTCAACTATTGATTATTAAAGAGAATAATATAATGATGTCAAAAAAAAAAGAATAATATATTTTTTTTAAATCAATTATTTTCCAACAGTTAGTGCATGTTAAGGAAGATAATATAACAACAAAATCGAAAAACACATCATAAATAGTGTCTTTAGAGAACAAAAATCAGAGTCGCCATTATTGGAATAAAATTTATCATCCTTATTCGGACGATGAAATTGATGATGTACGTAGACTTTGGGCCCAGTGTTTATTAGAGGTCATTACTTGATCACCATATATAGGGTGTGCAATATATTATGGAGTGTTAAAAACAAACTATCTGTGGATAACTTGAATGGTAGCAAAATAGGTACTCATCGTCTACCAGTGACCTGAATGACTTCAAATAACTGTGCCGCGACCTGATTGATTTCCAAAGGAGTCCTAGCGATATGTTAGATCCTGCAACACAAAACCAATGTGGTGGATGACCCCGACATAGGCCCAACGATTCATTTTGAAGTGTAGTTTTTTTGTGGTGTTGAAATGAATCAACGGGTTCATGGCTTGGTATTATCGGAATTCGATTCGATTGAGAGAATCAATGTGTTTTGAGTTTTGAAAATAGAAAGAAAATGAAAATAAAGTAATTAAAATAGCTAAACTAAGCTAGAGATTGAAATAACAAGTTGGTAGGATGCCTCGTCGGATGCCTCAAATAAAAATGCAAAGCAAAATGAAAATAAGCAAGAAAATGCATTGTTTCACCAAGTACAAGCATGCATGCACAAGGTACAACTATGCATAAAATCCTAAATAAAGCAAATTAACTAAAATTGAAAGCATAGATGTAAAGAGCAATGGAAATAAAAAAGAAAGTTCAAAACTTTAAGGAAAATAACAAGCAACAAAGAGTAGATCTAAGATTTAAGCATGAAACAAAGCATAAAAAAGGTGGTTAGGGTCCGGTTTATATCAAGAATGATTTGTTGTTCTCAACTCGATCCTTGGCGAAGTAACGCATTCTTGGCGAAGTGACGCTTACTACTTGCGCTTTTTATATGGTTTGAGTCGATTTTTGTGTCTTTTGAGTCGTTATTACATTGTTGAACAACTCCACATG
>BMAC01000015.1:2335537-2389589 GCA_014905375.1 Phtheirospermum japonicum | reverse complement strand
CGACTCGAGTCAACTTGTCACTTACAACCGCTCCGTTTCTCTTGATGGACGAGTGTTTTGCATGTAATTGGTTGTGTTTTTATCGTATTTTTAATTTAGGATTTTATTGTGGTTTTAACGGTTTTTATGTCGTTTAATTTAGGTTTTTAAGTTGTTTTTCTAGTTTTGTTGTTTTTCATGTTTCTTGTCAATTTTATGTTTATTTGGGTTAAATGTTTTCAATTAATTGGAGGTTTAGTTTAATTCTTGGGCTTTGATATTTTAAAGCTTCATTTGATAGGTGAATTAAGGTGAGAAATCAAGCTAAGGCATGGAGGACCAAGGCTCTAGCCTAGAGTTGCCTAAATACATGCCTAATTGGGTGAGAAGAAGCTCCAAAATGGGCAACTCTCTGGAATGGTAGCCTAGCTCGCCTAGGCTCGCCTATTCTCAAGCCTAAGGCAAGCTAATTCAAGCCTACATCAATGCCTAAAGTGGCGCCCCACTCCAGCAACTCTAGGCAAGCCAATGGAGCCTACGTTTCTGCCTAGAACGCAGCCCACTCCAGCCCCAAGGCTTGCCAAGAAGCAAGCCAATGCAAGCCTAGAACGCAGCCTAGCTCCAAGCCTCCCTCCTTGCCCTCTTAACGCCCAAGATCAGCTCAAGGACACCAAGGACCCATCAAGGACGCCCAAGACCCTTCACCCACGCCCAGACTTGGCCTCACCGAGCCACCTTGAGCCAAGGTCGAGCCACCTTGAGCCAAATCAAGCTAAAATGTCCAAAATGCCCAATTTGGCCCATTTAACACCATTTAAAACCCAATTAAAACTAGTATAAAGAGGAGACAACTCTCATTTGGTAAGACACCTCTCATTTTCTCCCAACCCAAGCATGGGTTTGGGGATTAAAAATCCTCTCTCTAGTTTTTAAGATCTAATTTCTCTCTCTTAGGTTTTAGATTCAATTTCAAGCTTTGATGTAATTTCTTTTCTAGTTTTAGATTTAATTTCAAGCACCTCCTTGGGTTTGTAAGCCAAAGAAGAATCCAAATACTCCTTTGGATTGTTTATTTTGATGCAATTTAATTCAAGCTTGATACTCTTTCCTTTAATTCAAGTAAGTTTCCTTTCAATTTAATGTTTTATGCTTTATTTCCATACTTTGTTCTTCATTTCCATGCTTGTTCTTCATGTTATGCCTTTTGCTTTAGCACCTTGAATTCATGATGAAACATGTGAATTGACTATAGATTCTAGTTGAGTGACACACCTAGGCTATAGATCTGGTCCTTGATCGTCATGATTTTGAGTTTTTCCTATGCTTTATTTTGATTCTTACCCACCCCACACTTAAACCATGCAATGCCCTCATTTCATTTTAATGAAAATCAAGTAAAAGGAGGGTGAATAGAAACTTCCTCAACCGAGCGAGTTAGAGTCGAGCTCGGTGTGGTCCACCTAATAATTCAAGCAATCTAAGTAAAAATCGAGCATGGCCAATATCTCCCGTCTTCATAAACGTTACCAATCTCATCAAAAGTCCAATGGTTGGAGTCGAAAAACAAAACCTAGAAAAGAAAATCGCTCAAAATCAAAATCACAAGGAAATATGTACATGAATCTCAACAAATTTTTTTTTTTCAACTTTTCAAATGTTTTCGGATTTTTGAATTTTTGAATGTTTTTAGATTTTTTTTTTCAATAGAATAAAGAAAGAAAGAAAGAAGTAAATAAACGAAGAAGACTTGGGTTGCCTCCCAAGAAGCGCTTGTTTTACGTCACTAGCTTGACGTACTCCCTTTTGGTCAAGGCGGGAAGATGACGGGAGCGTCCACCAACACAATCTTCTCCTTGTCGGGAGGAATTATGGTCTTGAAGTGGCCCGACACTTCATCTAAGATCTAATAGAAATATTGAGCGGCTAGTGTTCTAATCGCGCGAGTAGGCGTCGTCGTGGGTAGATCCTCGGGTGGAATGGTAGTTTTGAAGTGCCCCGACGACTCGTCAAGAAAACAAAAGGAATATTGGCCGGCTAGCTCATCCATCATGTAGTCAATAAACGGGGAAGGGAAACGATCTTTCTTTGTGACCTCATGAAACTTCTTAAACTCGATCGACATCCTCCAACCCGTTGAAGCCCTCATGCCCAACAACGCACCTTCTTCATCTTCAAGAACCAACGAGCCGCTCGTCTTGGGCACCATGTGAATGGGATTCACCCACTCACTCTCGGCGAGTACGAACATCAAACCCTCTACTAAAAACCTCCACATCTCGGCTCTCACCATATCTTCAAGACTCGAATTCAAAGAGCTAACTCTCTCGACCACTCCTGGTTTCCAATGAATAGCATTCTTAAGGATTTTAAACCCTTCCCGGTGCGAGTTTGCAAGGATAATAATCGACTTGATCTCCTCATCCTCCTCAAGATAATCGTCTTTTTCTCCAAGTTTATCATCAATAACCCCCACCTCCCCTCCTAAAATATCGTTGTTGCCCTCAACGACACAACGAGAATCGTCTTCACAAAAACATGGGGCACATAGAGGCACAACGGGCTCATTATTAAGAACAAGGGGCTCATCCTCACAAAATCCCTCCATATCAACATCCGGGCCAACCTCCTCCTCATTGCTCTTTGCCTCCATATACGCTCGCTCGACTATCCCTTCGATCATGTCCATATATATCCGATCGAAAATATAATTTTTTGAAAGAGAAAGAAAGGAGAGGTCCATGGAGTTGGAATCGAAATGAGTAAGAACACTCGGAATTGAAAACAACTCCTCCTCCGACGGCGAGATGACCGTATCCTCAACAACCCCAAACTTATCAAAGAACGCGACCGGAAATGTATTTGAAGGCGGACTTGAGAATTATCGGGGAGTAGGAGCAATCATCGGGGTAGCCGGATGAAACGGGCCCTCGTGAGGAGTAACAAGAGGATTAGGAGTTGGTGGTGGAGCAAAAGAAGGCGTAGCACAAGCGGGTCCCACCGGATATCCATGGCCTCCATATTCATCCTCAAAAAAGCAAGAGTCGGTAACATGACCACGCGATCCACACCATCCACATCCCAAAAAAGGTTGGGTAACATCTCTCATAGTACGGATGGGGGGGCCACTTTTCACATTGGAGCTCGGACCGCCAAACGACTCATAATCCTCGAGATCTTTACCGGTTAAAGGGGGAACTCGGGGAACACCAAACGAGCTGGTGTCCTCTAATGAGGAATTGAAAGGGCAATGGTCGAGAAGATGATCACTCGTTCCACACCATCCACATCCCAAAAAAGGTTGGTTAAAATCTCCCATAGTACGGATGGGGGGGGCATCGGAGATCAAACGTCCAAAGTAATCATAATCATCAAGAGGACGAGAATCGCCATACGGGCCGGAAGTCGGTGCTTGTGCATTTGGATAGGAAGTTGGAGTTCCATAACCATTCACGCCCGAGAAACTATCAAACCCGACATGGTTTGCACCATGCCCTCCCATGCCGGGTTGCCCATATCTATATCCACCATTGGCAACGTGGTTTGCACCATGCCCTCCCACGTTGCCATACCCATTATACGATAACTCATTCCCGACATGGTTTGCACCGTGCCCTCCCATGCCGGGAATGTATCCACCATAGCTACAAGTACCTATCATACTTAACAAAAAAGTCAAATAACAAAGAAAGCTAAAAAACACAATGAAACAACAATTAAATCGAAAGCCTTAACCAAACCGTGTCGCAACGGCGCCATTTTGAAGTGTATTTTTTTTGTGGTGTTGAAATGAATCAACGGGTTCATGGCTTGGTATTATCGGAATTCGATTCGATTGAGAGAATCAATGTGTTTCGAGCTTTGAAAATAGAAAGAAAATGAAAATAAAGTAATTAAAATAGCTAAACTAAGCTAGAAATTGAAATAACAAGTTGGTAGGATGCCTCGTCGGATGCCTCAAATGAAAATGCAAAGCAAAATGAAAATGAAAATAAGTAAGAAAATGCATTGTTTCACCAAGTACAAGCATGCATGCACAAGGTACAACTATGCATAAAATCCTAAATAAAGCAAATTAACTAAAATTGAAAGCATAGATGTAAAGAGCAATGGAAATAAAAAAGAAAGTTCAAAACTTTAAGGAAAATAACAAGCAACAAAGAGTAGATCTAAGATTTAAGCATGAAACAAAGCATAAAAATAAAATCAAAATAAAGCATAGGAAAAACTCAAAATCATGACGATCCAAGGACCCGATCTATAGCCTAGGTGTGTCACTCATCTAGAATCCATAGCCAATTCACATGTTTCATCATGAATTCAAGGTGCTAAGGCAAAAGGCATAACATGAAGAACAAGCATGGAAATGAAGAACAAAGCATGGAAATAAAGCATAAAACATTAAATTGAAAGGAAACTTACTTGAATTAAAGGAAAGAGTAGCAAGCTTGAATTAAATTGCATCAAAATAAACAATCCAAAGGAGTATTTGGATTCTTCTTAGGCTTACAAACCCAAGGAGGTGCTTGAAATTAAATCTAAAACTAGAAAAGAAATTACATCAAAGCTTGAAATTGAATCTAAAACCTAAGAGAGAGAAATTAGATCTTAAAAACTAGAGAGAGGATTTTTAATCCCCAAACCCATGCTTGGGTTGGGAGAAAATGAGAGGTGTCTTACCAAATGAGAGTGGTCTCCTCTTTAGTTTTAATTGGGTTTAAATGGAGTTAAATGGGCCAAATTGGGCATTTTGGACATTTTAGCTTGATTTGGCTCAAGGTGGATCGACCTTGGCTCAAGGTGGCTCGGTGAGGCCAAGCCTGGGCGTGGGTAAAGGGTCTTGGGCGTCCTTTATGGGTCCTTGGTGTCCTTGAGCTGATCTTGGGTGTTAAGAGGGCAAGGAGGAGGCTTGGAGCTAGGCTGCGTTCTAGGCTTGCATTGGCTTGCTTCTTGGCAAGCCTTGGGGCTGGAGTGGGCTGCGTTCTAGGCAGAAACGTAGGCTCCATTGGCTTGCCTAGAGTGCTGGAGTGGGGCGCCACTTTAGGCATTGATGTAGGCTTGAATTAGCTTGCCTTAAGCTTGAGAATAGGCGAGCCTAGGCGAGCTAGGCTACCATTCCAGAGAGAGGCCCATTTTGGAGCTTCTTCTCACCCAATTAGGCATGTATTTAGGCAACTCTAGGCTAGAGCCTTGGTCTCCATGCCTTAGCTTGATTTCTCACCTTAATTCACCTATAAAATGAAGCTTTAAAATATCAAAGCCCAAGAATTAAACTAAACCTCCAATTAATTGAAAACATTTAACCCAAATAAACATAAAATTGACAAGAAACATGAAAAACAACAAAACTAGAAAAACAACTTAAAAACCTAAATTAAACGACATAAAAACCATTAAAATCACAATAAAATCCTAATTAAAAATACGATAAAAACACAACAATTACATGCAAAATAACTACCCCACACTTATCGGTTTATTCTTCCTCGAACAACGAAAAGAATCGAGTATTTACATGCAATGAACATTGTGCAAAAACGAAAAATCTTTGTGCTTATCCTTTTTAATGTGATGATAGTATCAACATAGACTCGCTATCTTCATGCATTGCTCGTATTACTCTTTCTCAAATGCAAGCCAAATCGATGACTTCCTCTCAAATGGAATTTTGAGGGTGTTCGCTCAACTCGCTCAAGTGTATATAGGACGTGTTTACGCTCGAGTCGGTCAATACATGCACCTTGTCAAGTTTTCACAAATCGGACGCTCAAAATTGCTCAAGTACATGACCAAACGAGAATCGAAAGAGATCTTTATTATGGGTTGTAATGTTGTCTCTTTGGTAAGGTATGGAACATTTGGATATAGTGGCTAACACATGATCAAACGTGATCGATAACACACAAAAATACTAATTTCTAAAACTCGAAACTTATGATCGCTTCACCTTCACCTTAGGCATTGGTGTAGGCTTGAATTAGCTTGCCTTAGGCTTGAGAATAGGCGAGCCTAGGCGAGCTAGGCTACCATTCCAGAGAGTTGCCCATTTTGGAGCTTCTTCTCACCCAATTAGGCATGTATTTAGGCAACTCTAGGCTAGAGCCTTGGTCTCCATGCCTTAGCTTGATTTCTCACCTTAATTCACCTATCAAATGAAGCTTCAAAATATCAAAGCCAAGAATTAAACTAAACCTCCAATTAATTGAAACCATTCAACCCAAATAAACATAAAATCGACAAGAAACATGAAAAACAACAAAACTAGAAAAACAACTTAAAAACCTAAATTAAACGACCTAAAAACCGTTAAAACCATAATAAAATCCTAATTAAAAATACGATAAAAACACAACAATTACATGCAAAACAGTGAGAAAGATGCGAAAGCTCTTAAAGTGTGATAAGAGCTTAAAACAAAGAATGTGAAATAAACTTAGAGGGAGAAGGATGAGACCTGAGTCCTCTTTATATAGATAAGAGAACTATTTCCAATCTAGGGTTTTCCTGTACATCCTTTCCTCATAGCTATGTCAGCGAAATGTAAGGTCGCACTCTTGGAGATGACTCCCAACTCCATTAGATTCTTACTTGGATATATAATTCTTTGTAATTACTATAATGTAGAGCACGATATAGGTTTCTTCCATTTTTGGTTTAATATAAAGAACCAAAAAGGTTCCTTTCACCCCTCTTCGCATCATAAAAGACGTTTCTTAGTACCTCTTTTAGAGGTACTCAATAAGGGAAAAGGGAAAAGAAAGGTCAGCGAACGAACCCCTCTGCAACAAGCGGCCCTGACTCCTAAACTCCGACGTCTCCGTAAGGTATCTGCGGCTTTTGCTTTAAGTTCCCCAGATTTGGAGAAAAGTCTAGCTCAGTGTGGCATTGCTGACGGGATCAAATCTCTTCTTCATAAATACGCAACAACCCAGGTAACCGAATATCCCAAATTATTATATCTTAGAACCTTACAACACATCCAGGTTTAACATTCTCTTATGACTTCTTCGTAATGCAGTTGGAACCTCTGATGGTCGTGCTTTCCATCCACTTATCCACAACGGCCCCTGAGAGCGAGCTACAAAAAACCTATGACGAGCTGGCGGCTCAAGTTGAAAAACAAACTCAACAACTGTATTTATCACAAGGAGAGTTGGATGGGTCACGTTGCCAGCTCACAGCCCGGGAAAAAGAGCTCAACATTGCTAAGAGAGGGCCGCAAACCATGAGAGATGAAGCCACCCGCTCAAGAGAGTGGATGCTAGAATCCGGACGGCTATGACAAAGCTACAAGCAGATGGAATGTGCAGTTCGCCTAGCTCATGAGCAAGGGGTTGTTTAGGGCCGAAAAGAGGGGCTGAGTGAAGGTCTCCATACGTTTTTAAGAGTGATGTGGGCAAGAAGTTCACAGATGCATATAGGGAGGAGCTGTAAAGAAAATATCAGAACACAACACACTACTTGGGAAAAGTGGGAAGAAGAGCTCAAGAATGGTTTAACTTCGCTCTGGAACGGATCAAGGCTCAAATCTCCGCAGGCAACATCTAGTTCGAGCCAGATGTGGAGACCATGAACGCCGAGCTTCCTAACTTCTCATTTTGGAAGGGTAACAAGATCCAGCCTACAAAGACAAAATGCTGGATCCCTATTTTGCATGTAATTGTAGTATTTTTCTAGTGTTTTTAATTATAATTTTATCTTGACTTTAGTATTTTTTAATCGAGTCTCGTTAGTTTTTTCGTTTATTTTCTCGTTTTGTTGTTTTTCGTGTTCTTTTGATTTTATACTTAATATGGTTATTTTAATCATAATTAATTATTCTTATGTTTAATTTAGGTATTTTGAAGTATTTTGGTCTGGGGATGGTCAAGTGTGGGCTTACAAGTGGAGTTTTGGCGAAATCGGGCCTCGATTTGAAGTATTATAGCTGACACTGGGTACGTTGCTGACACTGGGTTAACCAGTGTCCGAGTCACACCTGCCAAGAGCTTCCAGCCATCCCGCCCAGACTGCCGAGAGCGTCGAGCCCTGTGCGCCACACCTACTGAGAGAAGTCGATCGACTGCCCAGCAGTCGTATCGACTACCGAGATCTGTTGATCGACTGCCCAACAGTCGAATCGACTGATAGATAGTGTGTTTCCGCCCACCCATCGCGGACACTAGGTACGGGTTTCGACACTGGGTTACCCAGTGTCCGAGCGCAGCGCCCAACACACGCCCGCATGTTTGCCGAGCCTGCCCGGCCATGGCCCGCCCAGTCCTTCCCAAACTGCCGACTCTGGGTACGTGTTTCGACACAGGGTTACCCAGTGTCCGAGCCATATCGCCCAACCGAGCCAATTCGAACCAAATGGTCTTATATAACTATTTTGGGTCAAATTTAGTCAAATATAGGAAGTCCAAGCTTACAAGTGATAATTGACCAATTTACCCCTAATTACCTTGTATAAATAGAACCTTACTCTCATTTTGTAAAAACACCTCCTCCCAACCCAAACTTGGGTTTGGGATAATTTTCTCTCTCTAGATTTATTTTCAATCTTTTTACCTTGGGTTTGTAAGCTCAAAAAGGATTCAAGTACTCCCTTGGATTTTTAATTCCTTGCAATTTCAATCAAGCTTTTGGATTCTCTCTTTAATTCTAGTTAGCTTTATTTTAATTTAATGATTTGTTCTTCATTTATTTTATGCTTTTTGCCTTAGGTATTAGAATTTGTGCTTGATCTTGTGAATCGTCCATGGAATCTTGTTGAGTAACATAACTAGATCATAGATTGAGGCCTAGATCATTTAATTTCACGTAATTTCATATGTTTCATGCATTTTTTTCATTTTTATGTTTTTTGTCTTAGCACCTTGATCATGTTAGATCTTAAGAATTGGCTGTGAAATCTAGATGAGTGACACGTCTAGATCATAGATCGGGTCTTGGATCGTCTTGATTTTGAGTTTTTCACATGCTTTATTTGCAATTTAATTTTCGTGCTTTGTTTCATGCTTAATCCTAGATCTATTGTTGTTTGTTATTTTTCATAAAGTTTTAAACTTTCCCATCTATTTTTATTGCTTTATCCATTCATGCTTTCAATTTTTGCTTATTTGGATAATTTGAGTTTTTATGCATTGTTGTACCTTGTGCTTGCATGCTTGTACTTGTTGAAACATTGCATTTTCTAGCTTATTTTCATTATTGCTTTGCATTTTCATATTAAGGCATACGACGAGGCATCCGACCAACTTGCTATTTCAATTTCTATAATAGTTTAGTTAGTTTAATTGCTTATTTTTATTTTCCTTTACTTTTCAAAACTTGACACACCTTGAAACTTACAACCGAATTCATTTCTGATAATATCAAGCCAAATGAACCTTTATTTCAAAAAAACACAATAAACTACACTTCAATCCCCTTTAAGGGTGATGCCATACTGAAGGTCGGACTTGCTGCCGAGTTAGAAACCCCAATAGATGAGTTGGTTTCTGATTGTAACCCCTCATAATTTCTGAGTTGCTTTGTAACTAAACATTATTTTCATCTGATTCTGAATGGCCCTGCATGAAAAATCTTGATTTTTTCTATGACTTAGTTTTATCATAGAATTCATGTACTCCAAACTATGACAAACCTTCCATAAAATGATTATAGAAGAACATCCCAAAACCATTCGCTAAGCCATACTTGACCATGCATAATGTGAAACAAAGAGTTGGTAGGTCGTCCAATCACAATGGGAGTAAACCAGAGACAACTAAGTTTATAATTAGTCCCCCAAGGCATCGATGACAACCTATCATCAAAGTTCCAGATATGTTATATGCAAGATGTAAATCGAGAGATTAGATTTAAACATATGGAGATCGCAAAGAACAACATATAAATCAAACATGCTTGGGTAACATGTAAATCAAAAAGGTTCATATTTGAAAAAAAACATGTAAATCAAACATATCTCCTTTCCATAACATCCCAGAATATGTAAGTCAAACATACTCAATGATATATAAAAACATGTAAATCAAACATGTTTCCACATAAAAACAAACAAACCAAAACAAGTCTTATAAGCCTATATAACTCACATAAAACAAAATAGAGCACATAAGACCAAACCCAATCCAACATATAAGAGTAAAACAAATACAGCACGAAAGACCAAAATAAATACAACACATAAGGGTACATAGTTCAAATATAGAGATCGAAAGGAAACATGTAAATCAAACATGTCTCCTCATAAAATATTCCAGAATATGTATCTCCAACATATTAAAGGACATGTGGGAATATGTAAATCAAACATGTTTCCACATAAAAACCCATCCATTATAATATCCATAATTCTAATCGCTGACCTGGTAAAAGCATCGGGATTGTAACCATATTAATAAACCATAAAAATATATAGACTATCATCAAAAATCCCTCCTTTATTCATTATTGATAGATATCAACCCATAATGGGCAAAAGTGTGACAAAGTACGAGTTCACCGCCGACCTAAAGAAGCGTCGGTTTCATGATAGCAATAAGTAATGATAGAGTTATTTAAATTACAAGCCTATCATTCGGAGAGCTAGGCATAGTACTTCTTCGAGTGGCAGGCACTCCAGCTTCCTGATAAAGCTTTTCCTTTTGCTCCTTTGAGCATGTGTACTTCCCCTACTTATTCCAGTGATATTTTCATGAGTTTGTCATGGGATTGGACAGGATCTTTTATTCCTTTCTGCATATCTTCCATCCTTCCCCTTTTATTTTGACTCATACCTTTTCTGACCGTCATTTGGTAGCACGATCTAGCGACCTGCTGTTCTAATACCACTTCTCCTACTTTATCTCCAGTCGGATACTTGATACTCATGTGGTAAGTAGAGGTGATCGCCTGGAATGTGTTGAGGGCAGGTCGCCCCAGTAATACGAAGTACGCCGAGTTACCTTTGATGATTAAGAATCTCACATCCTTCCTTACACTCAGTTCCCCTTTTCCTAAAACCACCGGGAGTTCCAGCTCGCCTTCGGTGATAACCTGTGCACCATTAAAAGTGTAGATCGGAGTATTTATTGGTTGTACCTTTTTCTTTATGTTCATCAATTCTAGGCTTTCCAGGTATGTGATGTTGACTGAGCTCCCATTATCCACAAACACCCTTCTGACCTCATATCCTGCTATTTCAGCTTCAGTCACCAGCGCATCATTATGATCCTCTTACAGGTTGTGTCGTTTGTTAGTGATAAACGAGATTATTATCCCCAAGATCAGGGGTCGTTTACTGATGAAAACGACCTCACATGGCCCAGGGCAGGCTGCCTTAGCATGTCTTTTTCGTGCGTTATTTGTATCCCCATTCGTGGGTCCTCCTGAAATCTTGTTAATCCTCCCCTTATTATTTTCGCCTTCCCTTCTTTGTTCATTCCGTGTTTGGCCTTCGTGTTGTGCTTGTTCCCCAACCTGGTTCGGAGGTGGACCTCCCGTAGGTGGTGGGGGTAATGATTGCGTTGGTTCTCATGGCTCCCCATCCCTGTATGTGACCTCCTTCAGGTGAACGGCTTTAATGAGCCATTCAATTTCATCGCGCAAGTATCTGCAGTGCTCAGTTGAGTGTCTATAATTATTGTAGAACCTGCAAAAGTACTCAGATTTGGATTAGTGGGAGGTTGCGTATAACTTTCAGGCCACCTGATGGCATCAGATATTTGTCGCTCCATGATTGCAAACACCTTTGAGATTGGATACACTAAGGGTGTAAAATATTCTTCTTTCCATTCTCTCCTATTAGCTCTGGTTGCCATTTTGTCACCTATTCCCGTGGTTAAGACAGTTCTCCTTAGCTCTCTTCAGGCTCCAACCTCTTAGAAATGTGATTCGTACGTATTTATCATTATTTTTGTATATATTCTGAGTCATTTTGAGTGTTTTTGTTATCTTCTTCGGGTTAAGATTAGGCTATTTTGCATAATTTTAAATTCTGTAGCTTTTCACTTAACTTTCCAACTTATCGATTGATAATCAATCCTTTTGAGATGATTTTTGTATTTTCTTATACAGCTAGAGCGTTTAGCAAGACAAGAATACAAATACGAAGAAGTCAAATGCCCAAAAGTAGCCAAAAAGACACTTATCCGGTCGGATGGTTCTAACTTCCGACCGGATTGATCTTCGAAACACGCACCGATCAGATGACTTGCCGAATTAATCTACTGGACTAACATCCGAACGGATGGATCTGACATCTTACTAGATTGGCTGACAGAAAGAAACATCTGGTCGGATTCTTCTTATATCCGGCCGGATACAGACGTTACAAACTCATATTTGAAAAGATTATTCAGTTATGTTGGGCATTGATGGGATCTTGGACTACAAAAGGACCATAGGATCGATCTTATCAGGCATCTAGAACCTGACACCTCCGGCGACACACCACTTTAGAAGAGATATTTAACACATCTCTCTTGCATTCGACATTAATCCCTTACGGCAATTAACACAGACGTTCGATTGTTTCCGTAGAAATCTTTCATCATAGGAACTGGGAGTTCGTGACAAGCTTCCAGATTCATCATATAGGATATCTCTTCTCTGGAATCACTGTAGAAAGTATAGCTTTCATTAAGCTAGTAGATTGCACTTTCATTCGAATTCAGTATTCTCTAAACTCATAACTATTTTGTGGTTGGGAATCTTTCGGTTGTTGTTTCTTATTTTGATGTTTGGTTCTGGAATGATAAGTGTTTGTTTTGTAGAATGAAATCGCTTCATTAGTTTTACACTTGCTTTACGTTGGTTGATTAGTTGCTATTGATCTTGTTTTGTTTTGTTATTGGTTCGGTTATTAATCTTATTAGAATCATAGTTCGCTAATACCTATCATATGTTCGATGAAATGCTTGAATAAAAATTCATAGTTTAATCTTCTTGCTAAGTTTGCAAATCATTTATAAATTAGTTTATAAATCCGTAGTTAAGTTCCTGCAAAGAGATTGACACTCTCGTTGCAAGGATAGTGTTCAAACTTAGTTTGTTAAAAACATTCAAATCAAAGAAAACCCTTGTTCATGTGTTTAGTATTAGAACATGTGGTTTTGGTATAATAAACTTCGTCAATTCCGAATTTCCACTCCTCCAGAGAATCGACTCGAGTTAACTTGTCAGTCTACAAGTAACCCCGTTCTCTTGCGGGTGAACTAAAACCTTTTCAAAGTAGACGTGCACTGTTTAACTAGATATTAATTTTGAAAAGATAAAAGTTCGAATCATAGTTTGGCTCCATTGTCGGGGAGTGGAAAATGTTTTGACAAAGTTTATTCGTTTTAATGTTTTTATGTTTAATAAATGTATAATTATTTTAGTTTGCCACTCGATACGTTGATGTTGTTTGTTGTTGATGCATGGTCGAAGAAGCCTCAGATGTGAATTGACCCCATTCATAAATAGCATTGAACGAGTAAGGATACCAAGACAACTATTTCCTTCACCCGATGAGAGTCCATCCGAAGCTACCCCAACAACTATGTCAAACATTCCACATTATGGCGGCCGAGGAACTGGAGGAAGAGGAGGAGGAATAAATGGTGGTCGAGGGAGAGAACATGACAACCTTACTCCCCCTCGAAGTCAAAAAAATGACAACCAAAACGAAGATCCGTAAATGTTTTATTTGATCGATAACCAAGAGCACAATCAATATGAGGAGCCGAGAGGAACCGAAATCCTCGATGATGGAAACAACATGGGGCCCCAACCCCAAGGTAACCGTCGAGTCATGATGCAGGAAAATCCAATCGACGATCCTTAAATCAACCGAACACCACAACACTTTATGAACAAAGAAGAAGCCCGAGCCTTCAATGCTTGGGAAAATCAGGAGTTCGAGTATAACCACGTTGGCAATGGTGGGCCCCAGCCCCGAAACAACCAATGAAATCATTATGAGTTCAAGAACCGGGAGCGAGAGCCGAATCGTTTCCGAAACAGGGGAGAAGAGCGATCGTACCAAGATTGGCCAAATGAAAAATACAATGATGAGAACTACCGATATTATGAGAATGAGCAGTATTTAGGAAATCGTGAGGGTTACGGTGGACGAAGAGATTTCGGTGGACAAGCAAATCTTGGTGGAGGACGAGGCCCTCGATATCCAAATGAACGCCGACAAGGAGACCTCATGTGCCCAACTATTTGGTCGTACAGCTCAATGATAGTCTTAGGCCCCACGGTAAGAGACTATGATTTAAAGTCTAACATTGTCAACTAGCTACCAACTTTCTACGGCATGCCAAACGAAGACCCGCTCAATTTCATTTGAGAATTTTACGCAGCGGTGTCCGAAATTCCAGCATTTGGACTGAATGAAGGTCAGCTTAGAATGAGGTGTTTTGCGAGCAGTTTGAAGGAAAAATCAAAGCAGTGGCTTCTATCATAGCAACCTAACTCCCTAACTATTTGGGGTATGGTGTGCAAGAAATTCGTGGGCATATTCTACTCGGCCTAAACGACGGCCAAATTAAGGAAAGAGATCACCAATTTCGATTAGATGGATGGAGAATCATTTCACGAAGCGTGGGAATGCTACAAAGGACTCTTACAGGCATGCCCACATCACAAAAACAGCCCCAAAATGGTTAACAACTATTTATATGAGGGACTGCTGCCGATCTATAAGCAACAAGTTGAAACATAAGTAGGCGACTTTGGAGACCTAACCTCAAGAGAGGCTTGAGACCTATTTGAGCTCATAGGTGAGAAGTCGCAGCAGACAAGCTCACGGCCAAAAAAAATCAAAGTGCATGAGGTGTCAGTTTCTCGAGAGAAGAATAACAAGACTGAGGAGCTCATAAAACACGTAGCTATGTTGACGAACATGATGAAGCAAGAGGAGGAGACGACGCAACCATCACACGAAACATGTGGTATTTGGGGACAGTTTGGATATGGGACCAACGCGTGTGATGTGACGTTTGATGAGGATGAGGATTAAGAGGTAAATGTCGTGTAAGACTCCCAACCCAACAATAAATCGGGACAAAAGCTCACTAAAACCTACAACTCTTAATCCAACTCATACAATCCAGGTCTCCGAGATCATCCGAACCTTAGGTATGGCCTGGGGGTCCAAATTACGTGTCAGTGCCTAAACAAATGGACCCTCAATACTTGGCAGCACCTCCCACAAACAGAAATCAAGGAGGCCCGAGTAACTATAAGTCATATCCAAACAAAGGCCAAGGGAAATATTAACAACGCCTCCACAAGGGCAAAATAACTCTGGCCAACAACAATACCAAGCTCCACAACAGCAGCAACAAATTCCACCTCCACCAAATCCCAATGAAGAGCTACGACTGTGGAGACAAAGGCAAGAGATTGAAACTTTACGCAATCAGGAAGAGACTCTTCGCACCATTGAAGAAAATAATCATAATAAGAAACAAATAGATAAGTTAAAGATGATGATAGGACAACTCTCCGCATCTTTAGCAAAGCTCAAGACCGACCCCGGGAAGCTGCCCAGTCAACCCAAACAGTCAATGGTGATACATGTGCTATAAGGAGGGAAGAATGTTGATAATGGAATCAGAGAGTTGGAGGAGGAAGATTTTGAGAATTAACCAAGCTTGAAAGAAAAAGAATCAAATTTTGACATGCCTCCTTTGAACGGCAAAAATTTGGCAAATGAGGGCATCCAAACGTCCAAAAATCTATACATTCTAGAAAAGAAAGCACTACCAAGACATCTGGCCAGATAGACCAAGAACCTGACCGGATGGGAGTACAAAAAGAATTATTCTGTCGGATAGGCAAAGGATCCGACCGGAATTGAGAAAGAAAATTATCCGGTCGGATAGACCATGAATTCAACCGGATGAGAGGACAAGAGGAAAATTCTTATCGGACAGAGATGAATATCCGTCCGGACAACAAGACGGAAGCTTTAGTCGATCGGACTGGTTCTGGTATCCGATCGGATGATATTCAGTGCAATTCAAGCGTTTCCAAGCCACAACGAGTTATACATGAAATCGTTCCATTCCCAAATTGCCTTAAGCCAGCAAAGGAGAATAATAAATTCATGGAACTCTATAACATGTTGAAGAACATGAACGTCAACCTTCCACTTATTGACGTAATCAAAGCAATGCCATCTTACGTCAAATTTTCAAGGAACTCACATCAAAAGAGAGACGGCTGGAAATAAACGAGCGGGTGGTGTTATCGAAAGAGTGAGTGTCATATGTCACCAGCAACTACAACTGAAAGTGAGTGATCCAGGGAGTTTCTGCATCACGGTAACTCTTGGGGATGGACTAAAAGCACGAGGAATGCTCGATTTAGGGGCAGGGATCAACTTGATGCCATATGCCCTTTATAAACAGTTCAACCTCGGGGAGATGAAAGAAACAAGCATACGAATTGAACTAGACGGTTGTTCGGTAAGATATCCATTGGGAGTGGTCGAAGATGTTTTAGTGGAAGTCAGCTCTTTAGTGGTCCCCATGGACTTTGTGATACCGGACGTTGGGGAGGTGGCGAAATAAAGCAAGGAGCACACTATTCTTTTGGGCAGACCATTCATGGCAACATCACATACCATGATCGACGTGCCACGAGGAATAATGACCATTTCCGTGTTTGACGAATACATTTTAGCTCAGAGACATCCAGAATGCCCCATCACCTTTGTTGGGTCCTAATTGATATTATCTTGATCCTATTGACCAATGTGTGAGTGAATCGATGTCGTATCTTTTGAAGAGTTGAACACCGAGGACGACGATTTCGAGTCGAGTGTAGAGGGGGTAGTCAATCTATGTGTGATTAGGGAAGAAGATATGGGCGACACACCTATTGGTCCAGTACTGGAACCTAAAGTAGAATTGAAGCCACTTCCGAGACACCTCAAATATCTCTTTCTTGAGGCCAGTGAGAGAAAGACCGTGATAATTTTCGTGGAGTTAGCAGATCATGAGGAAAGAGAATTGATCGAGGTGCTAAAAAATTACAAGCAAGCAATTGGTTGGAGAATTGGAGATATTAGAGGAATAAGTCCGGTCACATGCATGCACCGGATTGAGTTAGAAGAAGGAGAGAAACCAATCAGAGACGAACAGAGACATCTGAACCCTACACTCAAGGAGGTAGTCAAGAAATAAACTTTCAAACTCATCGATGAGGGAATCATGTACCTCGTGTCAGATAGTGAATGAGATAGTCCAGTGCACGTCGGTCCGAAGAGAGGAAGAATTACAATTTTAGAAAATGATAAGGGAGAGGTCGTTCCAACATGCCTAACCACTGGGTGGCGTGATTAATATGAATTTATCTTGACCTTAGTTAGTATTTTAGTTAGTTTTCATTGTTAATTTTGGTATAAGTTGGATAGATTAATCTTATTTTCGTATTTTAGTATCTCCAACTTATTTTACCGTGTTTTGATCAAAATTGATGTAAATGGGTGATTATTCGTTATTTTTCCCCACACAGCTAAGTAACCGGAGGATTTCAGCGCATAAATAGATGTAGTTTGACGATCGAGAGACGAGATCGAGCTTTTCGGTGGAAAAGTAAAAGATTTATCGAGAAAATGAGACACAAAGGTAGGAACGTCGATCGACGTAGGAGCCGATGTGCCATCGACGCTTCCACATGCCCACGTCGATCAACGTGCTGCCGATGATAGGTCAGAAAAAACTCTCTGAAGCATCGATCCAGGCCGCGTCGATCGACGCCTGTCGACGCTGACGCTGGGTGCTATTTTTGGGGAGTGACTTGCGGCCCAAGTTTTGGAAAATCTATATAAACTCCTATGTAATTCGTTTTTGATCAAGCTTTTACTATTCCTAGGGTTTCAAAACCTCTTAGAGGCTGAAAATCCCTAAGAGTGTTCTTCAATTAATTTAGATACTTTTCATAATTCTTAGTTTTTAAATTTCTAGTTTTAGAAAAAGTAGAATAGTTTTTAGATATTAGTCATAGATTAGTTTTTAGTTCGTGGATTTCTCGATTGGAAGATTTTTAATTTATCTTCATTAATTCGTAAGTTTTCTATTTTGTTTGCTTTAATTAGTTTAAATTCTCAATTGATCTTCTTAGAATAACTTAATCTTTCAGAACCCCACCCCCCCCCCCACCCCCTCCTTATGATGAATTGTATATTTGGATGTTTTGAGTTTGTGATGATGAGATTGATGATGATTATTGGCTAGATCTTACGGGTCTAGAGCCTAGATTTGTTTAGAACCATCAGTTGGATTGCCAGTTGGTCGTGGAGACGATTCAAAGTTCTAGAACCCTTTTTTTCTTAAATCTTTTCAATTTTTATAATTTCCTTGTTCATCATTTAATTCAAAGTCGTGATTGAGTGTTTAGATTAGTTATTTTTATTATTTTCTTATTCGTGAAAACAAACACAAGAAGTACCTCTGATTAGTTTTCCTTGAGAGAATCGACTCGATTCAACTTGCCAAGCTACAAGCGAACTCATACTCTTGCGAGCAAGCTTTCAAGCTTTGACAAAGTTAATGATGAAATAGGTGCGGAAAGTTCGAATCAAAATTTTGGCGTTGTTGCCAGGAAAAACTAAAGGTTGTGATTTTTGTGTTTGCTCTTCGTGACCTTATTTGTGTTTCTATTTTGTTTCATTTATCTTAGTAATTTATTTATGATTTATCTTTTTGTTTGTTATTATTATTTTCCGTCGGTACATTTAATCTTGTGCGTTGAGTGTTGTGTACGCAAGGTACATCTATTGAGGCTTGAGATTCAACGACCCCAAAAAAATGAATAAAAAACTTTAAAAAATGTCAAACTATCGAGGGTATCGATTGAGTGTCGAACAATGGTATAGCAATCTATTAGCTTTTCGTGTACTTTGACCGGCCATTCCATTGAGCCCCGCGATGCAGAATTACTATCCTGATGATTTCCACCAAAAGTACCTCCCGATTTCTCATGGACTCCCGAGCGAAGATTCGCTGAAGTTCATCCAAAAGTACGAGGACATCACACGGAGTTCCCCTCTTCTTGGGATTACAAGGGATGAAGTGAGGATGCAACTGTTACCTTTCACACTAAAGGATTAGGCAAAGAAATGGTTGAGAAACTTAGAGCTTGATTCCTTGATGACGTGGGAGGAAGTATACGATCGCTTCATGGGGAAGTTCTACTTACCTATTGAAGTATTTGAACACTGTGGATCGTCCGGGCGTTGGGAAAGTATATGCCTAGTGACATTTGACGAAGAACCACCAGAGGAAGCTACAATCATTCAGATTTATCCAAGCTACGACTCTTACACCCCTCCCGACTCAATTCCCTACTACCCAAGTTATGAATAATACACCCCACCCATTCCAATTAATCCATACAATCAATTTTTGGTGAGGCAGCAAGATCAAGAAGCTTAGACCATTCGTCATCAGGACAAGATTGTGCAATCAACTGTGCAGGATTATGACTTTTCTAAAATTGCAAAGAATGTAGAGGCACTGTGTGGTTAAGTTGAGGCTTATTTACAAAAAAGGTCGGCCGAGATGGACGAACCTCCAAGTCAACCAAAGTTGCCAATTCTTGATGTGATTAATCATATCCTGGATGTTGAGAATTCGAGCTTGAATGATCATTTGGGAGATATGGTTAAGGAGGAGGTTATAGAAGATTTTGTTGAGATTTCTTCCCCTGTTCTAATCGATGAAGTTTTGGACAATAATGTTGGGGTATTTCCGTTGGAGCTTATTGTGGATCTTACAAATTCAAGTTTACTCAATCTTTATGCAAATTATGAGATGGTGCCGAATGAGATTGGGGATATGGTGGAGATTGCCCCTCTTGCGCTTTTTGATGATGTCGTGGACAATAATGAGGAGGTGTTGCCATTAGAGAGACCAAGCGATGTTGGATATTCGAGCCCACTCGAGCTCATTGAGAATGGAGGAGTTGCGGTTCTGGTTTTGGAGACGAGTGAGATTATCGAGCCTCTTATTGAGCCACCCGAAGCTTTGATCGCAATAGAGACTGAGATGGTGGTAGAGGCAGTTGATAAGAATTACAATTAGTTTAAATTGGTAATTTAAATTGCCCGCTCTTGCTATTGGAGAACACTAAGGCATGGCATGATCATCACCTTTTCTTGGATCTTAGATAGCATCGTTCGTAGAGGACGTTGAGATTTTGACTTTACGCAAGTGCTTCTCGGGAGGCAACCCGAGCTTTTACTATCCTAAAAATAAAATCTAGAAAATCCTAATAATTAATTAGTTTGTTTGTTATTTGTTTGTTTCTTTGTTTTTGTAGGTTTTTCATCAAGACATTTTCAATCACGCGATTCGATATGAATGGATTATTTCATAGAGCTATTTGGAGCATTTCAACTATTTAGTTTTCAGGGACGTTTTTCTTACTCCTTTTCTCTTTTGATTTGCTTTTATATTTATGACAATCAGGTGATTGCTGGATTTTTATAGGGGGGAGGATGGTTGAGTAGTGATTTATGTTTTATAAATGTGCAATTTAAATTCATGGATTTGTAGTAACTAATATTTGAACGTGATTGATTGTTATTCCAGCGCGATATTGTGTGTGTCTCGTTTTCCTGTCAAATTTGATTAAGTATGATTTGATGTTCTTGTCTTTGAGCGTGTGTAAGTGCATAAATTTTTCAAATTTTTTATTTTTATATGTTGTAAAATGTTATTTGGACGCAAATGATTTCTCATAATCTTAAAAGCGTCAATTCAGAATCTTTTTCATTCAAAAGCCTATGAGTAGCTTGAGTGTTTATTATCTTTACATGTACTTCAGTAAGTTCGGTTTTGAGATCTCTTTGAATTCGCTGTGTGTAGTTAGCTTTGAACATGACGATTAGGTACATAAATTACCCTTATTCCGTCCATATCCATATATATTAGCCACTATAAATTCTGAATGAGCCAATCATATCCAAACATCCATTTCCTATAGCCATGAGTGTTTATGAGTTAATTCCTACGTCATTAAAAGTGTGGGGTAAGAGTTAGTTATTTGTATTGGTTATTTGTGTTTTGAGATTTTGATCAGGGATTTATGAAAAGTTTGTAATAAGTGTTAAGGATCACCATCCTACAAAAAAAAAAAAAAAAAGAAAAGAAAAGAAAAAAAGTAAAAAGAAAAAAGAAAAAATGAATAAAGAGGATGGTGAATCTTGTTGAGTCATTGCTTATGCTTGTAAAGTCTTGTTCTTAGTATTATTGATTTTCTTATGAAGCCTAACATTTAAAAGGTAATAGTTGAGCGTGAAGGAAGAAGCATTTCATAATCTTCAAATGTGTTTAAGTGGTTTATTTAGAAGTCGGATTTGGGTTTCGAGTTGAGAAATAGCCTAAGTATAAAGGCTATGTTATGAGAGTTAAGTGAGGTTTCTTTTGAATGAGGTGAAGCATATTGCATCTTTATTAGAATAGTTTGGTGAGTTATTGATCACATTAGATCGTGAGTTAGCCACACGACTTATATATTCCATACCCGTCCAAAGAGCCTACATTATAACCCGTAAAGACCTTTTCCAATTCTTTGTTAGTTACACACTTAAACGCGATGGAGAAGTTTTTGATATTCGTTTCTTATTTATTGTGCATGTATTTTGATGAATTGAGTGTAAACACGTCCTTATAAAAATTCTTGAGTGCTTTTTGAATGTACACATATATATTACCCTTTGAGAGGATGCATGATTTTATTTTTTGAAAGACAATGTAATAAGGGTCGAGAGTTTGAGTTGTTAGAAGAGTTTTAGTGGTGTTGAAATAAATCAACGGGTTCTTGGCTTGGTATTATCGGAGTTCGATTCAATCAAGGAATTAATGTGTTTCAAGCTTTGAAAATAAAAGGAAAATTAAAATGGAACAATTAAACTAACTAAACTAAGCTAGGAATGTAAAGTGCAAGTGGGTAGGATTCCTCGTCGTATGCCTCAAATAGAAAATGCAAAGCAATAATGAAAATAAGCAAGAAAATGCATTGTTTCACCAAGTACAAGCATGCAAGCACAAGGTACAACTATGCATAAAAACTCAAATAATGCAAATTAGCAAAAATTGAAAGCATGGATGTAAAGAATAAGAAAAGTTGGCATGAAAGTTTGAAACTTTAAGGAGAATAACAAGCAACAAAGAGTAGATCTAAGATTTAACCTAAAACTATGCATCAAAATAAAATTGCAAATAAAGCATAGGAAAAACTCGAAATCAAGACGATCCAGGAGCCGCTCTATGATCTAGATGTGTCACTTGTCTAGATTACATAGCAAATTCATATGTTTCTTCATGAATTCAAGGTGCTAAGGCTAAAAACATAACATGAAGAACAAGTATGGAAATGAAGAACAAAGCATGGAATTAAAGCATAAAACATGAAATTGAAAGGAAACTTACTTGAATTAAAAAATGAAACAAAGCTTGAATGAAATTGTATCAAAAGTAACAATCCAAAGGAGTATTTGGATTCTTCTTAGGCTTACAAACCCAAGGCCAAGCATGAGAGTAAATCTAAATCTATAAAAGAAATTACATCAAAGCTTGAAATCGAATCTAAAACCTAAGAGAGAGAAATTAGATCGTAAAAACTAGAGATAGGATTTTTAATCCCCAAACCCATGCTTGGGTTGGGAGAAAAATGAGAGGTGTCTTACAAAATAAGAGTTGAAGTCTATTTATACTAATTTTAATTGGGTTTAAATTGGACATATTAGCCAAAAAGGCTTGAAATTCTCGGGTTTGACCAAGTTTGACCCGGAGGCACCTTCCTAGACCCTTGGCTAGATTTTTGGCATATTTTGGCTCTATATGGATCGAGATGGCTCGATGTGGCTCGGCCATGGCCGAGCCTGGGCGCTGCTAGGCGCAGGTGGTCGGCAGGCTGGGGCGTGGGCGTGGGCGCTGGGGCCATGGCTGGGCGCTAGGCTTAGGCGATGATGGGCGGGCGTTTAGGCAAGCGCCTGGGCTTAGGCGATGATAGGCAGGAACTTAGGTGCGAAAATGGGCGACGCTAGGCACTGGCAGAACGCGCGCGCGCTGCTCGGCAGGCGCCGAGCGGTTTCGGTAGGCGCGTGCGTTGGCTCGGCAGGCGTGCTACCAGGCGCGAGATTAGGCCTTCTTCTTGCGCCTAGGGTGTTGGCGTGAGAATAGGCCATCCTAGGCGAGGATAGGCCACCATTCCAGAAAGTTTGGCCATTTTGGAGCATCTTGGCACCTATTTAGGCTATGCTTGAATTTTTGATCTCCATGCCTTAACTTGATTTCAAAGCCTTAAGCCACCGATTAAATGAGAATTTTAAATATCAAAACCCAAGAATTACACCAAACCTCAAGGTAATTGAACCAATAACCCATTAAAATATAAAATCAACAAGTCAAGTTAAAAACAACAAAACAAGAAAAACCACATAAAAACTTAATAAAATTCTATTACAAACTACTAAAATCAACATAAAACTCTAACTAAAAATACTAGGAAAAACACAACAATTACATGCAAAACAGTTGCGTTGCGATTATCTATATTTTCAAAATTATGTATGTAGCACGACATGACTCTTTGCTTGGACTTATTTTCATTCTTGTTACTCTTTGAAACTATCGTTTGTTCGAGGACGAACAAACCAATAAAGCGTGTGGTAGTTGATTAAGCTCACATAGATCGACAAGATGCCCACATAGGTCGATGTGCCGATGTGCCGTCGACGCTTCCACTTGCCCACATAGATCGACAAGATGCCGATGATAGGTCGATGCAAACTCTCTGAAGCGTCGATCCAGGCCGCGTCGATCGACGCCTATCGACGCCGACGCTGGGAGCTTTTTTTTGGAAGTGACTTGCGGCCCAAGTTTTGGAAAATCTATATAAGCTCCTATGTGATTCGTTTTTGAGCAAGCATTTACTATTCCTAGGGTTTCAAGACCTCTTAGGGGCTGAAATCCCTAATAGTGTTCTTCGATTTCTTTAGATACTTTTCATAATTTTTAGTTTTTAAATTTCTAGTTTTAGGAAAAGTAGAATAGTTTTTAGATATTAGTCATATATCAATTTTTAGTTCTTGTATTTCTTGATTGGACGATTGTTACTCTTTCTTCATTAATTCGTATATTTTCTATTTTGTTTGCTTTAATTAGTTTAAATTCTAATTGATCTTCTTAGAATAATTCAATCTTTTATGATGAATTGTATATTTGGATGTGTTGAGTTTGTGATGATGAGATTGATGATGATTGTTGGTAAGATCTTATGGGTCTAGTGCCTAGATTCGTTTAGAACCGTCAATTGGACTACCAATTGGTCGTGGAGACGATTCGAAGCACTAAAATCCTTGTTTTCGTAAATCTTTTCAAAGTTTATAATTTTCTTGTTCATCGTTTGATTAAAAGTCATGATTGAGTGTTTAGATTATTTATTTTTATTATTTTCTTATTTGTGAAAACAAACACAAGAAGAGTCTCCGATTAGTTTTCCTCGAGAGAATTGACTCGGTTCAACTTGCCAACCTACTAGCGAACTTGTACTCTTGCGAGCGAGCACTCAAGCTTTGACAAAGTTATTGATAAAAGTAGGTGCGGAAAGTTCGAATCATGGCGCAAGTAAATCGATTACCGAAAACTCAATGCCGCGATGAGGAAAAACCACTTTCCACCACCATTCATGGACCAATTGATCGACAAGCTAGCAGGACACAAATAATATTGCTTTTTGGATGACCTCTCCGGCTATTATCAAATAGCGATAGCTCCGGAGGATCAAAAGAAGACGGCATTCACGTGCCCTTTTGGCACGTTTGACTACCGGAGGATACCATTCGGTTTGTGCAATGCACCAGCGACTTTCCAAAGATGCATGATCTCCATCTTTACCAAGTTTGTTGATGACTTCCTCTAAGTCTTCATGGACGATTTTTCAGTATATGGCTCATCCTTTTCTAATTGTTTAAATAATTTGTCTAAAGTGCTTGAGCGATGTGTTGAGTCTTGTCTAACCTTGAGTTTCAAAAAGTCAGATTTTATGGTTAAAGTGGGATTGTACTTGGTCATGTGGTGTCGAACAAGGGGTTGGAAGTTAATAAAGCAAAGATAGATGTTATTGAAACCCTTCCGCACCCTAGAGATGTCAAAGGAATTAGAAGTTTTCTGGGACACACAGGTTTTTATCGACGTTTCATAAAAGATTTTTCTAAAATTTGCTTCCCATTGTGTAAAATGTTGATTAAAGATGTGCCATTTGAGTTTGATGATGAATGCTTAATGCTTTCAATGTTTTGAAAGAAAAACTCACACAGGCACAAGTTGTTGTTGCACCTAATTGATCCCTTTCGTTTGAGATTATGTGTGATGCATCAAAAGACACGGTAGGGGCAGTCTCGGGGCAGCATGTTGATAAGTTACTAAGGGTTATCTATTATGCTAGTTTTATGTTAAATAGTGCCCAACGCAACTATACTATTATTGAACGTGAACTATTTGCTATTGTGTTTTGATTAGATCAGTTTCGTTCTTATATTGTTGGGTCTAAAATAATTGTGCATACCGATCATGCGGCCTTATGTCATTTATTTGCTAAAATCCAAAGTAAGCCGAGATTTATTCGTTGGATTCTTCATTTGCAAGAATTCGATGTTGAGATTAATGATAGAAAAGGGTGAAAAAATGTTGTTATCGATCATTTGTCGCGCATGTTAGTAGATAGTGGGTCTAACAAAATTAACATTTTTCCTTATGAGGATGCTAACGCTATTGAAAACATTGATGAACCTTGGTATGCCGATTTTCTTAATTACCTTGCATGCAATATTATCCCTAAACACCTTTCTACCCAAGAAAGGAAGAGATTTTTGTTCAAGTGCAGGAACTTCTTTTGGGATGACCCGTACTTGTAAAAACAATGCAAGGATGGACTTATTCGTAGGTGCAATCTGGACGTAGAAAAGATTGATGTATTGAGGTTTCTCCATGACAAGGGAGGGCATTTTGGAAGTCAAAAGATGGCATTCAAGGTTCTCCAATCAGGTTTCTATTGGCCCTTGCTCTTTGCCGATGCATACCAATATTGCAAAACTTGTGGTAATTGTCAAAGATCGGGTATAATTGGAAAAAAGGGATGAGATGCCCTTGGTGCCGAACCAAGTGATCGAAATCTTCAATGTGTGGGGCATTGGTTTCATGGGACCATTTCCAAAAAGTGGAGAATACGAGTACATACTCATTGGTGTTGAATATGTGTCAAAATGGGTGGAGGCAATTCCAAATAGAAAGGCTAATTCTGAGGTCGTGCACAAGTTCATTCAAGAGAACATTTTAAGGCATTATGGAGTTCCTAGGACAATAATAAGAAACGGTGGCAGCCACTTTTGTAACCGTGCCTTCGACCGTCTCATGAGAAAGTACAGGGTGCGACACAAAGTAGGAACTCCTTACCATCCACAAACATCAGGGCAAGTGGAGGCTAGCAACCGACAAATAAAGTCTATTTTGGAGAAGACAGTAAAACCGAACCATAAAGATTGGGTGACGAGATTGATGCATTGTTGGCATATCGACCGGCCCAAAAAATAGTGTTGGGCATGAATCCATTTGGGTTGGTTTATGGAAAACTTGCCATTTTCCTATTGAATTAGAGCACAAAGCAAAATGGGTCATACGTATATTAAACATGAATTTGAATGAGGCAAAAGACTACGGATGTTGGAGTTGAATGAGTTGGAGGAGATTCGAAACAATTCTTATGAAATGTCATGGACGAACAAGCAAATGATGAAGGAAAAGCATGACAAGAAGCTCGTTCCAAAAGATTTGGAGGTGGGGAGATTGCCCTACTTTTTAATTCACGTTTCAAACTCTTCCCCGGAAAACACAGATCAAAGTGGAGTGGCCCATACCTGATCACGGATATCAACGAGTTTTGGTCTATCACGTTGTACGCCGAGAAAAGCGACTCCACTTTTCAAGTCAACGAGTATCGTGTGAAGTTATATCACGGAGGATCCATTCCAATAAACATTCGTGAAGTGGTGCTCCTGAACGACCCACCTCAAAACTCATGAATTTGAAACGAGGTATCGTCGATCAAAATACGTTAAAAGTTGTACTTCTTGGGAGGTAACCCAGGTTTTCGTCATTTTTGTCCATAGTTTTGTTAGATTTTTTGTTTTTCTTCTCTTTAGTCTTGTACATATTCTTGTGTATTTAACTAGAGTTGGATAGGTGTGGTAAGTGTGTTGAGTGGTTCATCAAGCGATGGAAATAATAAGCGTTCCAAGACAATCTGACCGGATGTATGTTGATAACCGGTCAAATGCAACACACTGAAAAGCCATCCGGGCGGACAAAGCACTACAAAAAAATCCGGCAGTACTGGCGGATTTACTGGCAGCCTGTTGGCCGCCACTAATACTGACGGCTTTCCTGGCGGCCCGACATTACCGGCGATTATGCTGACGGCTTTGGCAGTCAGCGACATAGCCCGCCAGTAACCCGCCAGGGAAAGAGCGGGAGTTTATCCCGCTTAAATATACTGACGGCCATACCCGTCAGTGTCTAAAATTGGCGTTGCTGACGGATTTGGCCGTCAGGATCCTGACGGCCATGACCGTCAGGATACATTATTTAATTAAAAAAAAAGTTTCGCTAATCCTGACCGCCATTGGCCGTCAGGATATTAACTTAAAAAAGACGGGTCCTTTCTTCTCCGCCTCACTTTCCGAAAGCAGCAACAACCCCACAAAAAAAAAAAAACGTCGCCACCGCTCCGCTCCGAAGCTCAGCCCACCGTCGCCGCGCCGCGCCGCTCCGCTCCGAGCCCAGTCCACTGTCGCCGCATGCCCTCCACCGCGCCGCAGCCGAGCCCAGCTCAAGGTCCACCACAACCGCCTGCCTCCACTTCCGCCAGCCCAAGGTCCACAACCGTAGCCCGCCGCCGCCGTCGCCCTGCCCTCCACAACCGTCGCCCTCTACCGCTGTCACTGCGAGGCCCAACCTCCACCTCCGCCTGCTCCACTCCAGCTTCCGCCGGGTGCTCCTCCAAGGTAAGTTTCCCATTTTTTTTATTTTCTGTTATTATTTTTTATTTTTTATTTTTTATTATTTTTGTATATTTTTCTGTGATGAAATTATTGTATAATTAATTTTCTAGATTAGGGTTAAGATAATAAAACCATAATTATGATTAAATTTAGGGTTAATTTTAGTAATAATCACATGATTTGGGTTTAATTGAGTAATAATCGAATAATTAGGGTTCAAATTAGGAATAATCAATTAATTAGAGTCCAATTTAGTAATAATTACATAATTATGGTTCAATTTAGGAATAATCAATTAATTAGAGTCCAATTTAGTAATAATTACATAATTAGGGTCCAATTTAGTAATAATTACATAATTATGGTTCAATTTAGGAATAATCAATTAATTAGAGTCCAATTTAGTAATAATTACATAATTAGTGTTCAAGTTATGAATAATCAATTAATTAGGGTTCAAAAAAGGAATAATCAATTAATTAGGGGTAAGTTTAGTAATAAATAAGCTTGTGTAGATTCTGGAGTATACTTGTCGATAAAGAGCGCACACAACACCCGTATAGAGATTGTCCTCTTCAAACGTCCTCCCCATGTCGGCTCCAAACATCTATAATTCAGCAGTAGATACAGTCGATGAAGACGTTTGTTTTTAGTGACCATGCTAGCAAGTAGCCGGTTAAATTTTGGAGCAGACATGGTGAGGGTGGTCGAGGAAAGCGATGACCTGTATTCGAGTGTTGTGTGGCTCTTTATCGACAACGTGTCTACTTCAAAATCTACCTAGCTAGAAGATATCTTGTATTAGGGTTTATCATTAGATTATTAGGGTTTGCTTTAAAATTAGGTTTATTCACCCATTATATTGTATATATATTGTTCATGCATGGGAGGTCGTGGTGATCGACGGTTTTTTAAAAAAAATTATATATATATATATTGTTAATGCATGGGAGGCCGTGGTGATCGGCCGGGGTTTAATTTTGTTTATATATATATTGTTATCATTGGTGTTGTTGGTTGTATACCGTCGGATGTTGACGTGGGTTACGGAGCCGGCTGGGAGGTGTTGTCCCTCCAATAGCGGGTTTTCAACTTTTTTTCTAAAAACATGATAGGGTGTCACGTGGTTTTATTTAAGTTTTCAAAATATTTTTTCAAAAATGTGACGGTGGTAAATGCTTATTTGGAACCTTGGCGAAGTGACGCGATGCATATAGATCACCTTTTTGATAATTAATATCAAATAGAAACATTTCAAACTAAGTTTTGAATTATTCTAATATTCCTTAGACCCGTTTGAGATTTAATATCAAATATAGAGTTTGATACTAAATTTCGAATTGTCCCATTTCTGGACAGTTTGAGAATGTGACTTGTAGTATGGTTATCTTATGTGTATGTTTTTTTCTTAGTTTTGAATTTTCGGTTTCTGCATCTCTCTAATTGTTCTCGGGTGCACTGAAATATACGTGCACTACGATAACTGGGGGGAGATGCTGCCGAAATTCTGAATCTAGGAAAAATACATATTTTAAGATAACACAGACTACTAAACGTCACTTTCTTGAATGGGATAGAAGCCTTACCAATTACAACTCGAATTACTCATTCTTCTCGTAATGCTGCCGAAATTTTGCCACCTTCTTTAATTCTAGAACACGCTTAACACTCAAAAATCTTAGGATGGATGATGATCGTAGTTGGATGTACAAACGGAATATTTCTAGATTTCTAAATCTGGAGTTCGTGGCCGGTGTAGATAGTTTCGTACAATTTGCACGCACGCATGATTTTGCAGAGAGGGACGGTGATAAACTAAAATGCCCTTGCCCACGAACTAAATGTAGGAACTCTAGTTATAGGTCTATCGATGAGATAAAATGTCACATCGGTACCAAAGAGTTCATTGCTGATTACTTGATTTGGACTCATCACGGGGAAACAGATCATGTCTCATTGTCTGCTGATATTGAAATTGGGGAATCATCATCAAATGAATGACATTGAGTTGGATGAATCACCTAATCCTGAGGCGAAGAAATTTTTCGATATTCTGAAAGCTGCCAAAAAACCTTTGTATCCTGGCTGCGAGAAACACAATCGGTTGTCCTTAGTTGCCCGTCTTATGAATTTAAAATCGGAGCATGGCATTTCTCAGAAATGTTATGATCAATTTATTGATTTAATCAAATAGATCGTGCCAGAAGACAACAATGTTGCAGATAATTTCTACGAAAGTAAGAAGTTTTTTAGAGGTATAGGGTTACCGGTAGAGAAGATAGATTGTTGCGTTAAGAACTGCATGATTTATTGGAAGGATGATTTGAATCTGGATAAGTGCAAGTTTTGTGATCATCCACGGTTCAAACCCGCGAAGAAGGGACAAGCTAAACGGCGCAAGTCCAACTTAATTCCGTAAATGAGGATGTTTTACTTTCCTCTAACGGCCCGCCTGCAGAGGTTGTACGCATCTAAAACAACGGCAAAGGATATCTGGTGGCATGCGGAACATACGATAGAGGATGGTGTCATGAACCACCCGTTAGATTCTGAGGCTTGGAGGCACTTCGATCAAACTCATCCAGAGTTCGCAGCTGAAACTTAAAACGTAAGATTGGGTCTATGTACAGACGGATTTCAACCTTTTGGAAGTTTCGGAAAACAATACTCTTCGTGGACGGTGATTGTCACACCATACAATTTTCCTCCCTGAATGTGCATGAAAGAGCAGTATATGTTTCTCAGCGTTCTCGTCCCGGGCCCACAAAACCCCAAAGATAAGTTAGATGTTTTTCTACAGCCCTTGATTGAGGAGCTGAAGCAGATGTGGTCCGATGGTGCTCTCTCGTATGATGTATCTAAAAAACATAACTTTCAGATGCGAGCGGCCCTTATGTGGACCATTAGCAACTTTCCTGCATACTCGATGTTGTCCGGTTGGAGTACGGTCGATCGAATGGCTTGTCCGTACTTCATGGAGCGTTCAGACGCTTTTACCCTGCAAAAGAGCATGAAAAAATCATGGTTTGATAACCATCGTAAGTTTCTAGAATGTGATCATCGACTTCGTAAACATAAAAAAAAAATTAGAAAAAATAGAAAGGTTGAAGCTCTACCGCCACACGTGCGTTCTGGAACAGAGGTTTTAGCCGAAATTGAACGGCTAGGACTTCTGAAGGTAACTGATGAAAACCACAAACATGTGAATGGACTAATAGCGAAGAATAGTGGTTGGAGAAAAAGAAGTATTTTTTGGGATTTGCCTTACTGGAGCACTAACTTGATTCGTCATAATCTAGACGTTATACACATTGGGAAAAATGTTTTTGATAATGTGTTTAACACGGGGATGAATGTCAAAGGGAAGACAAAAGACACTTCGAAATTAAGAGATGAGTTAGCAGAATACTGTCACCGTCCCGAACTTCATGCAGACGCATCAGGAAAGTATCCCAAAGTGTCGTACACGCTCGATAAGCCGTCGAAATTTGCTTTGTTTGAATGGATAAAGGCTCTCAAATTTCCTAATGGGTACGCATCAAATCTTGGTCGTTGTGTTGATATGAAAGGGTTGAGATTGTACGGGATGAAAACCCATGACTGTCACGTGTTTATGCAGCGGTTGATCCCAATTGCATTTCGAGAACTGCTTCCTCATCCCGTGTGGAAGGTCTTAACAGAGTTTAGTTTGTTTTTTAGAGATCTGAGTGCGAGAGTCATTGTAACTGCTGATATAAGTCGTTTAGAGCGTGACATTCCTCTAATACTCTGTCAACTTGAGATGATATTTCCACCAAGTTTCTTCGATTCAATGGAATATTTGCCCGTCCACTTACCATACGAAGCGAGAATTGCTGGTCCAGTGCAATACAGGTGGATGTATCCTTTTGAGAGGTATCTTCGCAAGTTGAAAAACAATGTAAGGAATAAAGAGTGTGTTGAAGGCTCGATAGCAAACGCATATCTAGTTGAAGAGGCGTCGAATTTTGTTTCGTACTACTTCGACAATAATGTCTCCACAAAAAGGACAAACTTAAATCGTAATAAAGAAGTTCAAAATGATGAAGACGACAATCCACACGTTCTATCTATTTTGAAAAATACTGGTGAAGATTTCTCAGAAGCATGGAAAAGATTCTTGACGGATGAAGAATTGGTCGAGGCCCGAAGATATGTGTTACTAAATTGTGCTGAACTCCAACAATTTATCAGGTTTCCAATTCAAATTCATTGCACCCCTAATTATCGAAATCCATTGATTAAATATTATAACAATTCTTCAATTTAATCTAAATGTGTAGTTTGTTCGAAGATGGTATTAAATGTCACCAACCGAACATTACAGATGAGGCCCTGGCTAGAAAAGTGGATGCTGAATTTCCTTCTTGGTTTGAGAGCTACGTGAGTCTTAATTATCTTTAAAATTACGTGGCAATTAAAATATATTATAACATTTGAAAACATAAAATTATTGTAGGCACGAGATCCTTTGAACAATGTAAATGACGATTATATGAGGTCAATTGCGTATGGTCCATCACGTGTCGTGCACAGATTCAACGGTTGCAAGATAAATGGATATAGATTTCACACGCTCTCGTATGGCTCTGAACAATCAACGTCGAGCACAGGAGTTTGTATACGAAGAACAAATTATGGGCCAGATTACATGGATTATTACGGTCGTCTTTTAGAAGTTGTTCAATTGGAGTATCACGGGCTTCAAACGAACGGAAGGACGCTCTTGTTCAAATGTGAGTGGTTTGATCCAACTCCAGCCGGCACGAAAATTCACCCTCAATATAAGTTCGTTGACATCAATCATAAATGTAGATTCAATCGATACGGGACATTTGTACTCGTATCCCAAGCAACTCAAGTGCACTACAGTTCGTATCCGAGTTTGAAGCGAGACAAACTAGATTMGTGGGCAACTTGTCAAATCAAAGCTCGATCAACGGTGGATTATATCGAGCCGCGCGTACCTGAACAACAGTCATTCCAAGAAGATGTTGTAGAAATATTTCCTGCAATACAATTAGAGGATGTCGACTTCCAATTAAACGACCCTCTCAATCACGAACACGACGAGTCGGTCAATGATGATTTAGAAGAGCCAGAAAGGGATGAACTAGATTTAACTGAAGAAAACGAAGAAAGCTACGAATATGAGTCTGAAAGTTAAGACTGAGGTTTGAAGATTTTTTGAGTGTCAACGATAATATGGACAATCATACACACACACACACACACACACACACACACACACACACACACACACACACACACATATATATATATATATATAATTATGTAAAAAAAATTATTAATAAAACTATGTTGTGTGATAGATGCCTGGTAGAGGTCCTCATCATCGTCGGATTTCTCTCGGCTCATCGTCCTCGGGACACCATGAGGTTGATGCCACCGACATGGATCTCAATGATACTATTCTGCCTACCCCGTCTGATGAAGCGGGGACGAGCACGCCTGGTACAGAGGTCAGGACTTCCGGGATCGAGGTATATGTGTTTGGAAATAGGTAAGTAACATATAAATTTTGTTATGTTTTCAATATATAATTTAATTATTTGACATATATTGAAATAAACTTATTAATTTTTAGGTTACGAAGTCGGTCGAAGGACTTGCCGACCTATTTCAGGACTATACACGAGGCTCGTATCCACCCAGCAGGGTGGAAATACGAGCACATCCCGGACAGCCATCGTCAGACGTGGTGGCCTCGTTTTTGGGTAATTTTGAATTATTTTTTATTTATGTTATGTAAATTGCTTAATTATTTTGTCTAATTGTATTTATTTTGTAGGGATTGGTGTGGTGGGAAACTTATATGTACGACGAGAATGCCATCAGGACGGCATTCTATATATCGATGCGGGAGTCTTATAAGAGTCGTATATACGAGTGGAGGAAGGCGTATCGAATGAATGGGACGATACCTGCTATTGTAGGGGAGACAACTTGGAACAGGTGGCTGTTGGAGTTTCAGCAGCCTGAGGAGGTGGAGAAATCTGAGAAGGCCAGGCGAAACAGGATGAGCGAGCCCGGCGGCCCTTCGACTGGTATAGCGAAGCATCGAGGCGGATATATGTCGGCTAATCGACAGGCGGCCGAGATTGTAAGTCGATGATAATATTTTAAGTAATTAATTATATTATTGAACATGTATAATTTTGTGTTTTCATTATATTAAATACAGGTTGTACAGACGGGTACGCAACCCAATAACTACGAGCTTCTACTGAGGTATCATCGAAATCCCGACGGCACATTTACGGATCCCAAAGCCCAGAGGATAGTTGTAAGTTTTATATGTTATATATATATATATCTGATTTATTATAAAATCTTATAAAATTTGTTTAGTATTAATAAGTGAAAATTTTGATATCAGGAGGACTATGAGAGGGCTTTAGAGGAGAGACGTGTTGCGTCGTCTGATGATAGCAGCCCTCAGGTAGACTCGAACGAGGTCTACCTACAGGTTTTCGGGAATTGGAAGGGTCGACGCTATGGCCTTGGATGCTTTGGGAAGACTCGGAAGGGCTGTAGTACTTCTTCCACCTCCACCGCCGATGTTCGTCAGCTCCAAACACAGGTGCTGTCCCAGCAAGAGCAGCTTGAGCAGCTTCAGCGGATGCGAGAGGAGCAAGCGCTAGAGATTCAGCGGATCTGTGAGGAGCAGGAGCGTACCCAGTTGACGCTCCGTCAGTAGATTGAAGAAGCTTTTGCTCGGGCCATGGCTCGTCAGCCTCCCCCTGATCCGGATGGTGGTCATATTTAGATGTGTATGGATAGTTCAGGATTTTTTTTATACATTCGATTGATGAATTGATTTTTAGATTTTGAATGATTTGTTTTGATTTTTTTATTAGTGGATAATTTATTTTGGATTATCTAAAATTTTATTTGTTTATTATTTTTAATTTAAATATTAATTAATATATCAGAATTATAGGCAAATTGTTGCCAGAAAACTAGTCTAATGTCGAATGCAAAAAACTGCCACGAATGCTGACGGAGGACCCGCCAGGAAATCCTAGCGGGTTATGACGCCAGTAATTCTGACGGCTATTCCGCCAGGAATACTGGCGGGCACAACCACCAGGAATGCTGACGGCCAACCCGCTAGGATTTCCTGGCGGGATCTCCCGCCAGGAATGCTGACGGCGCCACCTGCCAGTAAAGCATCAGATATTCCTGGCGGGAACACCCGACAGCAATACTGGCAGTTTCTTTGCTGGCGGGAAAATCAGTCAAGGAATCCGCCGACATTCCTGGCGGGTATATTTACCCGTCAGGATACAAGAATCCTGACCGCAATAATACTGGCGGCCATTATCCGTCAAGAGGCCGTCAGTATCGCCGGGTTTTTTTGTAGTGAGTGATGATGACCGGTCGGACGAAACACACAGGAGTATCATCCAGTCAGACAAGTGATGATGACTGGTTAGATTACACTACAGACCCACCATCCGACCGGATTATGCTGCGGATTTATATTAGCCAGCCGATTTTCGATGCAAATTGTGGGAAGAATATCATACAAGGTAAGGTATGAATTTGTAAGAATTGAGGTGAATATTTGTTTAATTTTGGAGTCCCTTTTCTTTTAGGAGTTCTGTGTGATTAGGAAAGTTTTAATTTGATCCCACCCTTTTTGGTTTTAGAATATTTTAGGATTTCTAATTTTACAAATCCATGGATTCCTAAATAAACCTTTCCCAGTACATTCTTTTCTTCATAAACTCAACTATTCTTTCCACGTTCCAAACTTTTCCAAACCCCAAAAACAAAGATACAGCGTAACGAAGAGACCATGGAGGAGTTGGAAGATCAATTAGAGGAAGCTCGAGAGATGATTCAAGAATTAACGGCTGAGAATACCGACTATCTTTTTGAAGAGATGTCACTTATAGAGAATATTGGCAGGCTTGAGGGATATTTCGTAGAGGCGGATGCCAATATTGTTGAACTCAAGTCAAAAATTGTTGCACTCGAAGAGGAAATTGAGGATCTTAAGGACTTAGCCTATGGACCTAAACCACCTTCTAAGCCTAGTAGCGTGTTAGGCTTTTGATGTTTAGAATAATTTGTTCTAGTTGGCATTTTTTGATTTAGTTTGTTTTAGGACTAGGGTCTGGTTATTTTAGTTATTCTGGATTTTTATTTTCAGTTGATTTTGATCACAATTTGAAATAATAACTTGTGTTCGTACAATATAATGTTATTATTTTACGTCTGAACGATCTAATATTTCGTGAGTTTTGCAGGACCAAGTAACTATATATATTTATTTAAAAAAATAATACATGTATTTCTATTTTCAGGATGATCCTATTGGATGAACATAAATCACCGGTCGGACAAAACAAACTGGAAGGCAATCCGACTGGATGGGCGTATAAGACCAGTCGGAAAAAACAAATTGTAGAACCATCCGACCGGATTGTAGCGTATATGAGGTTGGACATAACACACTGGAGCCCCATCCGACCGGACGACACAGCGGGTTTCTTTAAGACCCATCGCCTACCTGCATAATTCATTACCGAAAACAATTTTTCTCTGCAAAAGAACGAGAAGAGTGAAAATTCAATCTTGTGATCTCGCCACAAATCACGAATTCCACCACCAAGGTCGCATCCGACTGGATTATTCCATTCACCAACCAGCCAAGCTTTCGAATCCGTCCGGGAGAACCAAGACACCAAACCCAAGTTCTCATTCTCAAACATCATAATCGCCGATCTCCTTCTATCAGGTATAATAGCTTTAAAACTCAAATTAATTGAATTGTTTGGGAGTTGGATTGCAGAAAAATCAAAGGAGGGTTGTTGGTTTGGAGAGATTGAAGTGTTTTTGGGATTGAGTTTCTGACGCATAGAAGGTGTTCGACTAATTGTCTAAGATAGCTTTTTGCCCAAATTTTCAAATTTCTAAACATACGATGGCTTCCGGTTCACGAACTAAAAGGGCAAACAATTCGAGTAAAGGAAAAAGCCATGGGAAAGGATTGAGCAACACCGGGGGAGGTTTAGCTTCGTTCGACCTTGTCGACGAAAGGGAAGTAACGCTATAGAAGTCATTGATTGCATGAGACGTATACACACCTTGGCACATCGATATGGAATTTTGGAATGAACAAATCGATCTAGGGGATAAAATAGCTGAGAAGTTTGTGGAGGAAATCAAGGCCCTCGATGTAGTGATGTGGGCCGATATCAAGAAACCCAGCTACCGAACTCTAATGCTCGATTTCTTCACGACCTACAAGCCCGTGGTCGACGGTTCTTTCTATTGCAGGCTCCGTAACCATCCACTCCACACTACAAAAGCCGACCTTGACGTGATCTTCGGTATATATCACGAAACAAACAATGCAGTGCCACATGATGAGCACGACAAAAAGGCGTGGTTGGATAAACTCTCTGGAGAACCACCGGATCCATGGTTCCATTTTAATTCTACTTCTCTTTAATCGAATGTCGTTCATTTGACTTACAAGTTTCTCATGCAAGTGTTTTTGGTCAATGAAGATCTCAAGAGGATGCCGTCGACCGAATTACAAGCGTTGTGCATTGCGTACCACCGGGGTGACATGAACCTATATCCCCTCTTGATAGGTGAAATCGAGAATATGCAACGAGTGCACGAGAGGAAGTTAGCAAAGCTCACTTTGGGCACGTTCATTACTGAGCTCGCCGGGTACCACAGTTGTGACCCTTTACGATGACGACGTCACATACCCGAGTGTGGCAATGTAGGTCGACAATCGAATGCACAACGAGAGAAATGTGACTATCCCGACGTTCATTTTGCATTTGGGCAGGATAAGGGCGGAGGTAGTTGAAGAAACCGACGATGACGAGAGAGATGACAACGAGGAGGAGGGCGAAGAAGGAGATCAGAATGTGGGTTTCCGGAGTTATGAGCACGAAGACTACGGCAAGACCTTGAGTACGGTAGATATAGTGGAGGATATGATGGGGGATATGACGGAGGTTACTATGGTGGTGGGCCGAGCGATCAGCACTATTCCTCCGACGCGCAGTGGAGGCAGACACAGAGTTTCTAAGACAGCGTCATGGAGCAGATGAGTTAATTGAGCCTTAATTAGAAGAGCTACGCACAGGATGCTCAACAAGACGTGTGGGAAGCGTGCGAGGAAACCAGACGTTTCAGAGTACCTTGGCGAGATTGGATGCCAACATGGCCGAGACAAATCAAAATCTTGCTCGGCCAAATGAGAGCGTAGAGGCTAACCACGGTTACCTCGTCACCATCGATGGACATCAAATGTGGCTCAAACAGTGCTACCCACCTCCCCCTCTGGACGACATGGACCAGTAGGCGGGCCCGTGCACCAATTTTTATCGATTTCTATCCAAACTTTTATTTTTCATTTTTTTAGTGTTGTGTATTTATTCGACTTTTCTATTTTGTATTATGTGCATGAGTGTCTGTATTTTTAATTTGACTTGATTACTCGCATTTATTTCTTTAGACTTTTCCTGCTCCATTATGATTGATTCATACGATAGCAACTAGGAGATTACTTATTTTTTGTGCATGGGGGGGGGGGGGGGGGATCCGGTCGGTTTGTTTTAGGTATCCGACCGGATGTGTGCAGGTAATTGGTCGACAAAACCTTCTGGACAGCCATCCAACTAGATGGTGCGGATGACCGGTCGGATGAACCATACTTTAGAACCATCCGACCAGATTGTGCGCGATTCACTAGTCGTATTTTATGAATGCTTAGTACAAGTCGTTTGGTCAAATAGTTATGTTTGAGTCTTTGTTTTTATGTCGAAGTACGTTAAAATCATTCCCATGCTTATTTGTGTTTGTACTGGCTTGCCTGTCGAAGTCATGAATTGTATGATCTGTCGTTAGAGTCTTTTGAGCTTGTTTAGTGCAATAATTTTCAAAATATACTTATATATTTATTTAAAACAACACTTAGTCGTTAGAAATTTTGCGGAGCTTCTTAAAACTCGATCACCTTGTTTTCAAAAGTTTGAATAAAACCTTAGTGAGGAGCCTTGTGTGTTTATCAACATTTCATGCTGTGATTCGATAAGTGTTTTGAGAAGTCTCTAAAGTCGCATGTTATATTTGGTTTTGGAAAAGACGATACACATATAAATCCCGATTATCAGTTATATTCATAAATAAAAACCACTATAATTCCTAATGAGCCTCCTTGAGACTTTTATCCCGTCTCCTTGTTAGCCACGAGCATATTCATAGCTCTTATTTCAACTAAGCTTGTGAGGTGAGAGTTTATTTATTATTGGTCTATTGAGATTGACATTTACAGGGTGGGAACTACTGGAGTATACAAATATATATATATATATATATATATATATATATATATATATATATATATATATATAAGAAAATGGAAGTTAAGGGTGCTTAAGTTCATAAGAGAATCTAGTTTATAAGAATAAAATCCTATTTATAAAGGCAAACGAGTATAGAAGGAACTAACACTCACGTTCCTTAGTATGTGTGTGTTTATTCAATTTTGTGGTTAAGAAATAACCTTATTTATGAATGGTTGGAAATAGCGATACATGGTTGTTTTGGGAGGAATGAGGAGCAGAATTTTGCTCTATGCTTATGTTTTTGATTAAGTGAGCTATTGATTGCATTTGTTCGAAAGTTAGCCACACATCTTTATATATGACATACCTTACCAAAGATCCTACATTACAACCCTAGAAATTCCTAATCCAATTCTTGATTAAATGTGCACACATAAGCAATGTACGCGTCTTTGATTTTCACAAGTCGTTGAATGCATGTTTATGTTGATCCAAGCATATACACTTACCTTTTGAAAAACGCGAGCGAATGAGTGCACCATAATATATTTCCCTTTTGTTAGGACGCATTCTTTTGATTTCAAGGTGAAAAGGTAACACGACCTTAGCTTAAGAGCTTTCGATAAAAGTATTTATATTTGCAGAACTATGATGTATGCATAACTCTTTGATCCAACTACTCTCATACTTGGTTTTGATTCTTTCGTTTGTTCGAGGATGAACAAACCAATGAAGTGGGGGGTGGTTGATTTGTACGTATTTGTCATGGTTTTTGTATATATTTTGAGTCATGTTTGAGTCTTTTTATTGTCTTTTCCGGGTTAAGATTAGGCTATATTGCATAATTTTTCATTCTATAGCTTTTCACTTAACTTTCTGACTTATCGATCGATAATCATTCCTTTTGAGATGATTTTTGTATTTTCATATAGCTAGAGCATTTGGCAAGACTGGGAGACAAGGGCGAAGAAGTCAAATACCCAAAATTAGCCAAAAGGACACTTATCCAGTCGGATGGTTCTAACTTCCGATTGGGTTGATCTTCAAAACACGCACCGATCAAATAACTTGCCGGATTAACCTACTGGACTAACATTCAGATGGATAAATTTGACATCCGACCAGACTGGCTGACAGAAAGAAACATCCGGTCGGATTCTTTTGACATACGGCCTAATGCAGATGTTACAAACTCAGATTTGAAAAGATATTTCAGTTACGATGGGCATTGATGGGGGTTTTGACTACAAAAGGACCAGAGCATTGATCTTATCAGGCATCTCAGACTTGACACCTCCGACGACACACCACTTTGTAGGAGAGGTTTGACACATCTCTCTTGCATTCGGCATTAAGCCATTATGGCAATTAACATAGACGTTCGATCGTTTCCGTACAAATATTTCATCATAGGAACTGGGAGTTCATGACAATCTTCTAAATTCATCGTATAGGGTATCTCTTCTCTATAATCGCTAGAGACGGTATAGCTTTCACCGCTCTAGTAGATCGCACTTTCGTTCGAATTCAGTATTCTCTAAACTCATTTCTTTTTCATGGTTGTGAATCTTTTGGTTGTTGTTTCTTATTTTGATGTTTGGTTCTTGAATGATAAGTGTTTGTTTTGAAGAATGAAATTTCTTAATTAGTTTTACACTTGCTTTACGTTATTTGATTAGTTGCAAATTGATCTTGTTTTGTTTGGTTATTGGTTTGGTTATTAATCTTATTAGAATCATAGTTTGCTAATATCTATCATATGTTCAATGAAATGCTTGAATAACAGTTCATAGTTTAATCTTCTTGTTAAGTTTCCAAATCATTTATAAATTAGTTTATAAATTCATCGTTAAGTTCTTGCAAAGAGATTGACATTCTCGTTGCAATGATATTGTTTAAACTTAGTTTGTTAAAAACATCCAAATAAAAAAAAACCTTGTTCGTGTGTTTAGTATTAGAACTTGTGTTTTTAGTATAATAAAATTCATCAATTCTGAATTTCCACTCCTCGAGAGAATCGACTCGAGTTAACTTGCTAGTCTACAAGTGACCCCGTTCTCTTGCTGGCGAACTAAAACCTTTTCAAAGTAGACGCGCACTGTTTAACTAGATATTAATTTTGAAAAGATAAAAGTTCAACTCAAAATGACCTTTTCTGGGTCCGCGACCTCTACTCCGAAACGTAATCTGAATTCATCGTCGGTCTCCTCCACCTATATATATATTTCTTGCACCATTCCAAGACTTCTTCATATATTTTACAGGTCGCTTGGCCAGAGATTTATGTAAATCCTCCGTTCTTAATCCTTGTTGGAGTGCTCCGACTTTCATTTCATCGGTGGCCGTGGGTACCAGTAACGTAGCCCTAGTATACCGATTGATATAATATTTCAGACTTTCTCCTGGCCGTTTCAAAACAGCTAAAGCCCATGAGCCGGCCCATTGTCCCACTTAAAAAGATGGACTTGGGCCTAGAATCTGCAGACCTGTTTAATCGCGGGCGTATTTGGCCTGCTCCGTTAAGTCCGCGGGTTTTTGCGGTCCAGATCGAGCTGGCCCGCGGATTTTTTTTAATTAATAAAAATATTATAGTATTATTAAATAAAAAGAAATTTCAGCAGACGGGGATGCCGCTTTCATCAAGCCCTAATTTTTCCCTAATTTCATTCTCAGCCTCTCGTCTTCTTTCTTCTATCGCCGAAGCCGATGCCGCTCCCGCTTCACCACCCATCAGGCCACCGTCCTACTCCGATCTCCACTCTAGTCAGGCTAGCACACACGATCCCAGCCTCTAATTTCTAAATCACAGCTACCAATTTCAATCCGTCGCCACCGTGAATGAGCGTCGCCCGCCACCAGTCCCACCACCGTCTGCATCCTCTCCGTCTGAATTTGATGAGGTTTGGTTTTAATCTGATTTTCTCAAATCCTTTAAACCCTAATTAGTAAATGTTATTTTCAATTATCTGATTTGGTGGTTTTTATTCTTCTTATTCTCAACATTAATTTGTAGATTATCTGACATCATAGATTTGAATTACTGTGATTTGTTTGATTTTTTTTGTATTCTTTTTTATGAATATTTTTGCTTAGTTTATCCTTAAGTTTATTTGGATTATTAGATTCATTCATATTATTTTTACAAGGGTCTCTAGAATTTTTTTTAGATGTTTTGTAATTGTGGAAATAACATTTGTTAAATTGAAGACTTCTGGATGATGGGAAAAAAACACAGAACCTTCGAAACTCATAGAAGATGGGGAAAACTGAACATTTAAAATTCAATCTCAAGTATGACAAATGATGATATGGATATCTGAACATTTAGAAGTATCAAGGATGATGTTGCGATAATGCCACCGCTTAGGATTTAAAAAAAAAAAAGTGCAAACAAGAACAAATGTCTCAGCACATAACAAATTCTTAACAAGGATGTTTATGTGATTATTTGATTAGTTATACAGATTTTCATTTTTGAGTTTAATATATAATTATCATGTGATAAGTTTTTAATTTGTTTTTTGTTTTATAAATGATGTTGATGTGGAGACGATAGAAGGAACGTCGACTGGAGTGGGTTCAACTACTTTTGAGGTTGAAAATCAAGGTGGAAAATAATAGATGGATATTACTTGATTAGATCAAGTTTGAATCCGATTGAATGGTTTTTTGGAGTTTGGTTATTTGAGTTTTGGATGGTTTCGGTTTGATTTGGACATGGATGTGATTTTTCTAATGGTTTGTAATTTGTATAACTTTTGAATAGTTTGTACTTTGTATTAATATCTTTGTAACTGATTGTATTGTATGACTTAAATGTTTGATAGTCTGTATCAAATGGTTTTATATGTTCTGTACTTTAATTTGTTAGTCTGTATCAAATTGTTTGTAGATGTTTTGTACTTTAATTTGATATTCTGTATCAAATGGTTTGTATGATATGACCTTAATTCTTTTTTTTCAGTTTGGTGCCTGAAATTTGCAAATTTACACTTTTTGACTGCCCAGCCCGCGGGCTGGCCCGTTAGCCCGCAGGCCATTTTTCGCAGACCAGGGACTAGGGATTTCCAGGACTGTGCAGAAATGGGCCAGGCCCGGACCGCCCCGTTTTGGAGAAGCCCGCGATGGGCCAGAGTGGGCTAGCCCGATTGACGGTGCTAGTTGTACCATGGCGAAGAGGGATCGTGTAGTTCTTGTGTGCAGCTTAACACTAGCGAAATGTTTTAAGAACGCTGCCTTCATGACCTAAAAGCTGGTAATCTTTCCCGATAGTAACTGGTGGAACCAATCTTGTTCTATCCTCCTTAACGTGGACAAAAAAGCTCGGCATGCCATAGCATCCATGTACTGTCTTACTACCACCTCGTTTTCAAAACCTTTAACGTGTCGCGTTGGGTCAGATAACCCGTCATATTCGAAATCTAATGTTTTGTACCCGTGGGGCAATATTGCCCTTAATATTTTATCCGAAAAAGGATGTCCCATAGTCTCATCAGGTTTCTTTCCGGAGACCTGCCTTTGCAAGTTTATCAATGCCTCTTGCATATCTGTAAATGCCCGTGTACCTTGTTCCCTTTCATCGTCCTCCTTGCTTTCATACCGTTGAGCTCACCGTTTATAAAATCTCTTGCGTGGCCCATAATCTACGAACGACTCTCCGCTATCACTATCTTCCTCCTCCTTGTTCTCACTTTGTCGTTTACATTGCGATCCATCCCCTCTGACTCACTCATAGTAATTATCACGTCCCTTCTCTTTATCGTTGGACCTTCCTTCATATTTTTTGGCCCGTCATTTGTAAAGTCGATCGCGTGACCTGTCCTCCATGCGTAATCGATCCTTCACATAATCATCATAGGATAATGATGTGAACTCTTCCTGATATCTTTGTCTTCCTGAGCTTTTAAGTAGCTCGGCACTTGGTTTCCATGGTGAGAATTCTCTACTCCTTTTTTGTTCCTCTATTAGATGTTCTGGTTTATATTAATCCCTTTAAACCTCATTTCCTTTCGCGTTGTCCACCTTCTTACCTTGCCTGTCAAGATTGAATCCATCTCTTCCTTTTTGTCAGGAGACACCAGTCCCATCAAACTTTCAAGAAGCCTGTTATCAACATAGCAGGGCTTGTTACTCGGCCATTCCTCCCACTCCTTTGTGTCTATGTGGATAGCTTTCTGTTTGACTACTTCCGAAGTTTCTTTGTGATGTTCTCCTTCCGAGATGTCCTGCTGTATATTAAGCCCTTTGAACCTCCTTTCCTATCGCGTTGTCCACCCTTCTTACCTTGCCTGTCAAGATTACATCCATCTCTCCATTTTTATCAGGAGACACCAGTCCCATCAAACATTCAAGAAGCCCCTTATCAACATAGCAGGGCTTGGTACTCGGCAATTCCTCCCACTCCTTTATCCCTATGTGGATAGCTTTCTGTTTGACTACTTCCGAAGTTTCTTTGTGATGTTCCCCTTCTGATTTTTTTATATTTTGTTTTCCTGGTGAGGGTGTTGGTGTTTTCTGCGTTGGTCCTGCCGGTGTGGCTCGGGCCGTTGTATCCACTGCTCTTCCTGTTGGTGTGACCAGTCTTCCTGCTTGCACTACAAGAAATTTGATGTTCGATGACGATACGTTTTGTCACTAGAGGTCTATTTTTTCGTCACTGAAGATAAATGGTGACGAAAATTGAGCGTCACAGCGGTTGTCATAGTATTGTTGTCACCATTGGTGAAAGTGACAATTTTTTCACGCGCGTCACTAAATGTTCGATTTTGATGACGCTGATGTAAATTTTCATTATAGGTGTTTGTATTTGGTGAAGCTGAATTCGTCACGTAAGGGATTGAAAAATTGTCATCAAAAGATCGGTTTTGTCACCGTATGTTACCATTTTCAATGACGAACACTTAATTTATCATCAATACATTTGACTTTCCGTGACAAACATAACTACGGTGACAATTTTTATTGGGTTATAATGACGTTCATATTGTCATAATATGTATTAAATATTTACCAAATATAATGTGATTCGTCACGATAGATTTGTTTTATAGTGACGCAATATTGACCGTCACTGAACATCTATACTTACAATGACAAARCATTGTGTCACCATTTACTATTAAAGGTGACGAAATATTTTGTCACGAAAAAACTAGCAATATATGACGAATATTATAATCATCACAAAAGATATATGTTCGATGATGATATGAGGGGTACATATAGTGATAAAATCCATTGTCATTAGATGAGCTTCTACGGTGACGAGCCAATCATCACAAATGATTTAGTTTAAGTGACAATTTAAAAGTATTATGTGATGAAACAAGTTGTCATTATTTATTAAAGTGACAAATTTGAAATACTTATATGACGCTTAGAGTTGTAATAATTAAGTGAACACGATTTGATTGTTTACTTTCATGACGACATAAATTGTCCTAAATATGTGCATTAATTTGTCATTATTCTTGTAAGAGAAAGTATCATAAGATGAATATGAAAGCAAAGAAGCATTTATCATTACAATAGAAGTGATAAGAATATTCCAAAACATTTCTTCGACCATTCCGAACATATACCAAGAGTACTGTAGTCAAAATATTACTTTGAAATTCCAGAACACATACCAAATTAGTTTTTCAAACAGCCAACTAGAATTAATGTACTTGGAACATTTAAAACAAGGATCTGGAAGTTTGAACTAAACCAAAAGAGTTTAACCATATATCAAGACTTGTGTAACTTGAGCCTGAATTGTAGCCCGAACCTTCTTCTCGATCCCAAAACTAGCTCAGAGAACTGGAGTAGCGATCGGTAAACGTACACAGCTCCGGTCCAAACTCATTTCAGCAACCAGTCTACTTGGCTGAATCCACTTGTCCTAGCCAATTGTCGTTCGCTACTACGGCGAGTACACGTCTTGTAGTACCTGTAATCAAATCGAATCAAATCACACTGAATCAAAACGAGGTTAAAAAAAATACACAAATTAATTTCAAAACAAAAGCTAATAATAAATCTAGAATGAAAAACACCATTTTGTTGTTGTGTCGTCTTTGAACAATTTTGGAACAACAACTGGCTTGCAGGAATGAGTTGGGTGAGGAGTAATTGAGGGATAAAATATTGGCCATATTATAACACCAACCAATACACATCCGATCTAACTAAAACCATAAATAAAAGGGAAAAAAGGATGGCAACGGTGAACCCACCATCCCTACTTCGCTGCCGCCACACAACAACAAGCCTCCATGAACTTCAAATCCCAAAACCCATCACCACCCCCGGCCATCCATTCCAGAAAACCAGAAAATCAATCGCAAAACAAATAACACCAAAACAAATCAAACAAAAAATTAGAAAACTAATCAAAAATTAAGGACTTTTTAGCCTATTTTATAATGACTGTTGTTTTAAAACCGACAAGGTATGAAAAGGAGATACTCAGCTTTTCTTTAATGCCAAAAACGTGTATTCGATAAAATCCGATTAGTATCATAGTGAACCAAGAGAATATCAAGAACAAAGATAAAATCCGATTAGTATCATAGTGAACCAAGAGAATATCAAGAACAAAGATAAAATAAGATTAGTATCATAGTGAACCAAGAGAATATCAAGAACAAAGCGTAATAAAATTTCACATACAGTGGGCACAGCACGAGAAACACATGTAATTGCAGCAGCTTTGGCTCCTTGGCGCACCCCTTCTGCAAAGCCAAAAATATATAAATAAATAAATATATTATAACTTATATTCCATACATTGATAAATTAACATAACGCAAGCCAAATACAATTATGTAAAAAAGGATCAACTTGTGCTTAAATAAACTTCTAGATGATCACAACAAAATATTGAAGTTTATTCTACAAAAAAAGGAGTGCAGATTAACAACACAATTGATCATTACAATTAAAAATCACTCACAAACAGGCACCAACTCTTAATATTTTTTAATCTCTAAATTAATAAACAAAAATCTTTTAATTTCATCAAATTCTAAGAACTGCAGCTAAAAAAAAAAAAAGAGCATATAACATAAATTTAACAAACAAAAAAAAGCCTAAAATGCATAAAGAATCCCAAAAGTAACCAGAAAATAAAAAATTGGAAAAAAATCTATAGAAAAAGGTTAGTTTGGCCAACAGGACCGATAAACCCAAGCCCGAAAAAAAAAGAGCATATAACATAAATTTAACAAACAAAAAAAAGCCTAAAATGCATAAAGAATCCTAAAAGTAACCAGAAAATAAAAAATGGGAAAAAAATCTATAGAAAAATGTTAGTTTGGCCAACAGGACCGATAAACCCAAGCCCGAATAAGGTCGTGGAAACAACTCGTCTCRAATTGATTTTTAGTTATTATTCTTCATCCTGTAGAGTTGATCAACCTAGAAGGTTAAACTTCCAAAAAAAAAAAAAAAACAGGGATGATAATGTTCATTCATGAATAGATAAAAATATGAACTATACAGCGATAGAAAGCTAAGACATCAAGTTATAACTTTCATAAAGACACTAAAGGCTAACAAACAGATTACAAGGGTAAAAACATTGTAAAACCGAGGAACAAAGTTGCAGAAAACTGAACAGCAACTTAACAATGCGCAGATTTCGTATTTTAAGCATAACTCCTATTAGGGATTAGATAATTGAGCGATTCGAGCGGCTATAGACAAATAAGACACATCTCTACAACTTTCATGAAAACACTAAATACCAAAAGTCAGAATAAGATGGTCAAAACAGCTTATGAACAGGCTGTCCAAAACATGACAGCAACCATATTCTTCGTCAATAACCAACAACATAATCATCAACATAGGTTAATTACGAGTTCAACATACCACTTCATCCTCATATCCACTATAAATTAGCATATAACAGAGGATACGAGACCCTTTTTAACCACCATAAATCAACCAACGCATAAAACAAAATATAACAAACCAAGCAATTTGACGAACACAAAAGCAACACGTATTAAAGCACCGAACATTATAAATACTAAATATGAATATGCTCTAAATGAAAAACCTCCAGTTTAGAAAGTTATACTCATGTATATAATTATAATTTGGTGTCTGAGCTATCACCGGAGTAGTGTAGTTGTCGTGCGCAAGTCCTACACATGTAACTCGAACAAATTCCGAAACTAATTGAAGAACAATAAATTATAACCGTAAATAATATATAATTATAAAAATATATATAAATATAAATATGTTAGTTCGATAAATACCCATGTCAAAACACAATAACATGATTTAAAATAACTCCTAAGCACAAGTCGTGTAAATATCACCAAGATATTTATTTTATAACATAAACCAATCAGATCCTGGTAGATGCACGAATCGCCGGACAAACCAACCATGGCGGCGCCGCCCAACATCCTCCAGGACCAGATCCGAACAAGTGGCCTGAACAACCACGGCAAAACCGCTCTATCGGAGCCCTCTCCCCGAGGATCGAGACTCGAAATCCATACCGCTACCGCCTCGCCGCCTACCGATCGGCCGAATTCTGAAATAGGGCAAGACCCAGTGGCCCCAAGTGAACCAGCCGAGCCGCCTCGTGACTGCCCACTCAGCGGCCCCAAAACCCAAAATCATGAGGCACAGCTCTCAACACCGAGCTACCACTCAGCGCCGCGCTGGTACAATAACACTTATATCATAAGGCTTACCACTCCTATGCAACAGATCGCTACCCTTTAAAACAGTTCGTCCAACTCTCAGAATGATTGCTCCTCTTAAGAAATGAGGTCGCTTAATAAAATCCATATAAATACTTGTATGTTGACGATGTGAATATTTAATGTCGTATCAAATCAAATCAATATAAATTGCAATTCATAAAAATAATTCCAGAATTGGTTTAATTAAAATATGACGATTTCAGGAGAACTACACTAGTTTATTTCATGAGATTCATTTTAGTTTGTTCCTATTGACCAATTTCATGTAAACATCATCAAATGGGCAGAAGTTATAATCCAATTATGTAGTGGTAATTTATTATCATGACTAAATTGTATTTTCGGTGCGACGAATATCAGGGTCTGTTTGTACTAGTTTTGTTGGATTTTCGAATTTTGATATTCAAAATCTTATTAGGTATTTAGAATTCTGTAAATAGTAAGAATTCTTTATTTGTAATTGAATTTAAAATCTTTTATTTTTTACTGTAAATGTCAAATCATGTTTGAAAAGTGGATGATAATACATTATTATATTATATTTGATGTCAAATCATTTCTAAAAAGAGGATAATAGTGTATTATTATACTGTATTTAGTAATATTTAATTATGTAATTATAAGATATTGTTGTTTGACTATTTAATTTTTAAATTTTAAAACAAACGAGTATTCGATATGCTAAATTGTAAATTTGGAATTCCGAGTTTTAGCCCAGGCAGTAAAGGACTAACATGATTGATCATGTAAAAGTTATATTTGGTAAGAATAATTCCTGCTTATCCACATAAGAAAAAAAGCGAACCAGATCCTTTTGACAGGAAATTTCGAAATCTGCTAAAATATTGAGAACTCACCTGCCCTTACGTAACAATTTACAACAAAATATTGAATTTACTGTTAGTAGTAGTTGCTGCAGTAGCAACAGTGCAACACTACTACTAATAATTCATGCGAATTTTTTATTATATATTTTTTAATCAACAGTAGTACTAGTGTTGTATAAGATTCCTTTTGTTTTTTTAATTAAATGGAAGAAGCAATTTTCCTTGTCAACCCCATACGTACGGGGACCCGATTTGTAATTTAGACCAATCAAGTTTGAATTACGACAGCAAAACATTTGGTGTCCCACTTGGTCGATTGTGTCCTGATTCAAAAAATAAATTCGAGCAAATTCAAGAATTGCACAATGTATTGTTAAAAAGAAATATACAGAAAAAAAATTAAAATAGTTCATTATGAAATAACGTATTTTCATCAGAATGTGCAGTAGTACTGTCTGGATAAAAAGTCATGTTATAGGGCCAATGAAATGTGGCCAACCTCGGGCCAATTAATCTTTATTGACATCTCTATATTACCTGATATACCAATATCCGTTGAAATGAAGAAAGTAAAAGTGAAAAAACTTTTTATACCATATTCTCGTTGGATTACCCAAGGTTCCAAACATGACGCGAGGTGAAGTGTGGATGTCAAGTAAGAGAATTCTAAAAGAAAAAAAAATTAATCTATTTAAAATATTAAGAAATTTGGTATTTTATATACATCTAAAATTTATAATATTATACTTGATAATCTAAACAAATTAAATTTCAATATTTTTCGTAATATATCTAAAAGGAATTTCAGTTTTTAGCATATAATATATCTTGAAAGTAAAAGATATGTATTTAGCTTGGAACTATTTGCAAGAAACTTGATGCGCCATCTGAACATGACCAACCTTGCATAAGGTTGCTTAGAGGAATTTGTTGACCATTTTCCAAACATATGATATATGCGTTGTATTATAGTAAGCATCATATATATATATATAGGGTTGGGTTTCGGTGAGAATGGGTGCGTAGGTGAGAAACGAGAATGAATTATAATCATTATAACTAATATAATCTAATGGATTAGATTTAATCAAAACCTAAACCAACCCGCTGGGAAACAAAACCTACCCAAACCCACCCGCTGTGAAAACAAAACCCGCTGGGCCTGCGGAACCATGGCGAATCCAACTCTGGCCACCCGCAAAACCTAAACAAAAAGCCGTATCTGCGATATATGAGGAACAATCTTATTCATCCCATTCTGCGATCTAGTCAAAGAAATCATCCATGTCTGCGATTCTATTTGATATAATCAAAAAAAATCTTCTAGGTTTTATTCAAACACAACCCGAAAATTTTAATTTTGGTGGCACGATCCTATTCGATTTTAGAGGTAATTCGAAATCAACTCGATTTTGTGTAATCCTGTTCGATTTTGGGTAATACTGTTCGATTTCAGGGATCTGGTTCGAATTGAAGGGTCTTGCTCGAGTTTTTTTTCTTTTTATTTTCTACGATTTGATTTTGCTTCACTACAAAAAAAAAGGCAAAATCTCGAGGGAATTTTCCCTCGGTATTCAGGAAAAATCCCTCGATTTTCCAAAAATCGAGGAAAAAATTCCCTCGAAAAAAGCGTCCTCGAAATTTTGTTACGAGGGAAAAAATCCCTCGAAAAAATGAATACGAGAGAATTTCGAGGGATATGTTCCCTCGGAAACTCTCCCGTGCAATCCCTCGGTGTTCCGAGGGACTTCCGAAGAAAAATATTCTCTCGGATATTTGTTATTTCTGAGGGAAACAAATCCCTCAAAATTCCGAGGGACTCGTATTCCCTCGGACTTTCGAGGGATATGTTTCCCTCGGAAATAGCAAATATCCGAGGGAATATTTTTCCCTCGGTTTGTTTTTATTTTTTTTATATTTTACTTTTRCGAGGGATTACCGAGGGAAAATCCCTCGGTTTTAATTTTTTTTATTAATTTTTAATTTTTAGTTTTAATTTTAGTTCTTGTTCAATTTTTAAAATTCCCAAAAATTTGAAAAAAGTAATTAAAGAAATGACAAATAAATAAACCAATTATTATAAAAAATATTTGAAAATTTCAGAATAATCATGCGTTCGATCGAAACAGTAACAAAGTTTATATGAACTGTAAAAATGTTCTATGGATGGGGAGGGGGTACTGTTGCTGCTGATGGGGAGGGGGGTACTGCTGCTGGAGACGAGCATACATCTCAGCCATCTGGGCATTCATCCGCGCCTGAAATTCCTCCTGCTGTCGGCGCTCTTCCGCTCGTTGTCGCCTCTCCTCGCCTGCCTGCTGCTGCAACGCCTCGAGCTGCGCCCTCTGAGCCTCGATCTGCGCCTCGAGCTCTCTGATGTGGCTCGTATCAGTCTCGGAGAAGGTGGAAGAGCGGCCCTTCAATAAACTCTTCGCAGCAGCCACCATCTTCCCATACGCGCCGGTGTCGTAAAGCCGTCCCTTGCTCAGCCCGGCGACGTCGAGGAAAACCTGATCCTGGTCAACCTCGTTACTCTCCTCTTGGGAAGACGCACGTTCTTGTTCCTGGGTCAGATGTCGCTCGTACTCCACCTGAAATACAACTCGTTATTAAAATTTTACGTTAAAATCAAAGAATTAGAAAAAAATAAAAAGAGACTCACATTAATATTAGCAGATCTGGTATCGATCCACGCGTCGTCTTTCTTCGTGTGCGTACGTTTAAAAAGATCGTAGTACATAGCCGGCGAAGCCGTCTCCTGCTACTGTATTCAAATAGATTTTTCAAATAATTAACATTAAAATTAAACAAATAAATATTAAATTATTATATTATGAAATTGATTACTATATCCAAGGCATAGTCGATAGTAGATCTAGCACCCCCCGTGTGCTTTGACATCCCAGTACCCGGCCCAGCAGGCTCGCTCCTCCTATTCTTGCTGCACTGCTCGGATTTCTTCTTATTCTCGGGCTTATCCCACTCAACCTTCCAAGCCCTAGTTGAAATGGATGATATATAAAATACGATATAAATTATATGTTATAAATAAATAATTCTAATTTAATAAGAAAACACATAACAGAATCGTTTACCCATAGACCTCCGCGGTCAGGCACTCCGGTCGACCACCACCATGGGAGGCAATATGCTGCTTATACTCGTTAAACTTCTTCCCGTAAAGGTCCCCGATTATCAGAAAAAATACATCCCGTATGTCCTTCTCACTATACTCCTCCGGGTCCCAATAACAAACATCCTGCAAAATAAAAAATAATAATATTTCGATTGAAACATATGTTTATGTTTTTACAGTAAATACTAACAAATTTGGATACAAAATAATAATTACCTTAAACATCTCCCACCAGAACTCCTTAATCTCCTTAGGGACCGCCTTATAGCACCACCCAGCGGGATGGAGATCCCTCTCAAAGATGATACGGAGGAGAGTGGACACCGTCCCCGATGTGCTGTGCAGCCTGTATTCAATTGTGTTTTTATTTTTTTACGAATAAAATTTAATCATAATGATAATTATAATTTTAAAATAATTGATTTACTTACTTCGACCTTGCAATATAAACCTGAGTCATACCCCGCTGCAGTGCGACCAACTGTCGTCGGGTCCGTGATGTACCCGCGTCGGATGGGGTTCGCGATGGAGTATGCGACGTCGGCGTCTGTGTCGGGGTATGCGCCGGGGTCTGCGTCTCTGGATGATCACTACCGAGACCCATGTAGTCGGTGTCTAAATCATCTAAACGATTAGCCGACCCCATATCTGATCGACCTATGCTGCCAGATCCTCGACGAATCGGCATCTGATAAATTTATTAGATAATAATACGAGCATTTTACAAAATACCAGTTTATATATTAGACACCAAACTCATTAATAAATCCAAATTAAAAAAAGTGTATTTTACAATAAGAATAAATTACACATATTTCAAAAAAACTAATCACTTTCGCTATTAAATGTATCATCAAACTCGTCTTCATCTGCATCTTGATCTGTATCTTGATCGGTAAGTAACTCTTCTTCTGTATCATCATTTGTCTCGTTATTACCAAGTTCCTCCACGTAATTGTCATTGGGGTCGTGCAACTGAAAATCGACATCATCGAGTTGAATCGGAC
>BMAC01000015.1:2275449-2319470 GCA_014905375.1 Phtheirospermum japonicum | reverse complement strand
TTATAATAAGTTTTCTAAACTCTTAGTTAATTTAGTAGTTAATTTCTTAGTTTAATTCTTAGTTAATCTCTTAGTTAATTCTAGTTTAATTAGTTTAATCATTTCATGTTTGGATATTGGTTAATTTAGTTTACTTATGCGATTGATTTATGTTTAGTCATTCGTTAATCTTAGATTCTTATGATTCATTTCTTAGTGATAATTTCTTACGTTCATGCTCTTAGATTTGTTAATTAGTTTTAATCTGTGGTTGTGTATTATTGATAGTTTAAATTCGTAGTTGATAATTTAGTTTAAGTAACTAGTTTAATTATCCTTAGTTTAATTGCTGCTTTAGTTTATAATGATCAACTCAATATCTTTAGTTTAATTGTCTTTTTCAGTGACCGGCCGGGGTACGCTCACCCGGCTGGTCCGACCAAGAAGCGAGGGTCTCGGGAGACGCCGGCCTCGCCTCGACCTTAGGCTTCTGAGATTTCTTTGCCACAGACGGTCGTTGAGTATCCTCTTCGTACGGGCCAGAGAGGTCGTCTAGGGGATCCAGATCGGCCAGGCCAACCCCAAAATCCTCACTGGCGGCACCGGTTCGATCTGGACTCAAACTCGGCGTCCGAGCTTAAACACCGGCCATACCACCACCAAAATAGTTGTCCATGTCACGTTGTGATTCAGGAAAAGGCTCACTCCTGGGCCAAAAATGGCAACCCTGCCCAAACTGACCACCAGGCCCGAAGGATTGAGAATGCCCGAACTGAGAATAACCACCAAAATCTTCATTTGAAAATTGTTCGAAGGCGAAGGGTCTCCCTTGACCAAAAATCTCCCCGGTGCCAAAACTATCGTATTGGTCGAATCCGGACCCGGGATACGGACCCGATGGAAAGATAGGTTGACCGCCGCCCTGACCGTCCCCCTCATACCCTCGGGAACTATTTGGGGAATAACCCGGACTACTAGACATGAAGAAGGCTTAAGGAAAGAGGAGAAAAGAAAATTACCTTGGCAACAACTAAGGAATGATCAGACGAAGTTAGGAGGAGGAGCGACGTTGGCCGAACAGAAAGTCGGAAATATGTAAAAGGAACTGAAGATTCGAAAATGGGAGCTTAAGAAATGGGAGAGTTTCCAATGTAGAAAAAGAAAGAAGAGGCTGGAAAATGAGAAAATAAGAGGTAGTCTCAAGTAATAAGGGAGGAGAGATCATTATTGAGTCACAAGAGTCCAAGAAACATTCACATGCAAGATTCCAAAGTGCAAAACGACGAACCTGCCAAAAGCTTACAGAAAGTACCTGAAAAAGCTTCCGTCACGGAGCACGAGATGGTCAAACTGCAGGTGGGACCGGGATGAAGGGACAAGGCATCCCGTGCACAAGACGGCTCGGCTCCCACAGACGACCAGGGTTCGATGAGCCCGAACTCGACCACACATGTCCGACTCCATGCTCAGGGGCTTGTTGATGGTCGGTGTTCCCTGGAGGTGGATCCGAGCCGAATGGGTTAAACCGACCAGGAAGAGTGGCCTAATGACGACGGTGCCGAAATGGGTGATGCCGAACAGGATGGATGATCTGTGTCCTATCCCGAGCAGCCACGCCGAGTAGGCGAGTACTGCGCACATCCTGGCTGAACTGACTAGCGTGGCCGGCCGAGTGCTCGCGCCAGGAGTGCCGAACAGACTCGCCTGGCTGACCAGCACGGCCTGCCGAGTGCCCGCGCTGGGAGCGCCAAGAAGAACTGCCAAACGGACCAACACCTGCCGAGAGCCCGCGCCAAAGGAGCCGAGCAGAACCTTGCCGAGCTGCCGAGCTCGGCACCATGGCGAGCAGACATTCGCCGCGGGCGCCAACCTCTCCACGCACCTGCCGAGTGCGGCGTGGCTGCTCGGGATAGGACACAGATCATCCATCCTGTTCGGCATCACCCATTTCGGCACCGTCGTCATTAGGCCACTCTTCCTGGTCGGTTCTGCTCGGCGCTCCTGGCTCGGGCACTCGGCAGGCCGTGCTGGTCAGCCAGGCGAGTCTGTTCGGCACTCCTGGCGCGAGCACTCGGCCGGCCACGCTAGTCAGTTCAGCCAGGATGTGCGCAGTACTCGCCTACTCGGCGTGGCTGCTCGGGATAGGACACAGATCATCCATCCTGTTCGGCATCACCCATTTCGGCACCGTCGTCATTAGGCCACTCTTCCTGGTCGGTTTAACCCATTCGGCTCGGATCCACCTCCAGGGAACACCGACCATCAACAAGCCCCTGAGCATGGAGTCGGACATGTGTGGTCGAGTTCGGGCTCATCGAACCCTGGTCGTCTGTGGGAGCCGAGCCGTCTTGTGCACGGGATGCCTTGTCCCTTCATCCCGGTCCCACCTGCAGTTTGACCATCTCGTGCTCCGTGACGGAAGCTTTTTCAGGTACTTTCTGTAAGCTTTGGCAGGTTCGTCGTTTTGCACTTTGGAATCTTGCATGTGAATGTTTCTTGGACTCTTGTGACTCAATAATGATCTCTCCTCCCTTATTACTTGAGACTACCTCTTATTTTCTCATTTTCCAGCCTCTTCTTTCTTTTTCTACATTGGAAACTCTCCCATTTCTTAAGCTCCCATTTTCGAATCTTCAGTTCCTTTTACATATTTCCGACTTTCTGTTCGGCCAACGTCGCTCCTCCTCCTAACTTCGTCTGATCATTCCTTAGTTGTTGCCAAGGTAATTTTCTTTTCTCCTCTTTCCTTAAGCCTTCTTCATGTCTAGTAGTCCGGGTTATTCCCCAAATAGTTCCCGAGGGTATGAGGGGGACGGTCAGGGCGGCGGTCAACCTATCTTTCCATCGGGTCCGTATCCCGGGTCCGGATTCGACCAATACGATAGTTTTGGCACCGGGGAGATTTTTGGTCAAGGGAGACCCTTCGCCTTCGAACAATTTTCAAATGAAGATTTTGGTGGTTATTCTCAGTTCGGGCATTCTCAATCCTTCGGGCCTGGTGGTCAGTTTGGGCAGGGTTGCCATTTTTGGCCCAGGAGTGAGCCTTTTCCTGAATCACAACGTGACATGGACAACTATTTTGGTGGTGGTATGGCCGGTGTTTAAGCTCGGACGCCGAGTTTGAGTCCAGATCGAACCGGTGCCGCCAGTGAGGATTTTGGGGTTGGCCTGGCCGATCTGGATCCCCTAGACGACCTCTCTGGCCCGTACGAAGAGGATACTCAACGACCGTCTGTGGCAAAGAAATCTCAGAAGCCTAAGGTCGAGGCGAGGCCGGCGTCTCCCGAGACCCTCGCTTCTTGGTCGGACCAGCCGGGTGAGCGTACCCCGGCCGGTCACTGAAAAAGACAATTAAACTAAAGATATTGAGTTGATCATTATAAACTAAAGCAGCAATTAAACTAAGGATAATTAAACTAGTTACTTAAACTAAATTATCAACTACGAATTTAAACTATCAATAATACACAACCACAGATTAAAACTAATTAACAAATCTAAGAGCATGAACGTAAGAAATTATCACTAAGAAATGAATCATAAGAATCTAAGATTAACGAATGACTAAACATAAATCAATCGCATAAGTAAACTAAATTAACCAATATCCAAACATGAAATGATTAAACTAATTAAACTAGAATTAACTAAGAGATTAACTAAGAATTAAACTAAGAAATTAACTACTAAATTAACTAAGAGTTTAGAAAACTTATTATAACTACTAAAAGCAGTAAAAAGCTCCAGCTATTCCGGAGTTTGAACGTTGATCTTGGGCGAAGATTGAATCCCGAACTCGAATTCGATGTTTTGGACGCGTTGTTCTTCGATCCTTGATCTTCGTCTTCAAATCTCGTTATGAGATGTGGGATTATTGTTATCATAAGTTAAGGAACCCTAGGTAGTCGTGTATATATCCAAAAATCCGAAATATGGAGGGTTTATATAGATGTTGCAAGTCTTGGCGCACAAGAAACCCTAAAATCCAAATTTTGGGCCGTCGCGTCGACGGTGCGTCGACTGACGCACGCTGATGCTCGGCGTCGCTGCTGCCTGCATGTGCACGTCGGATGGGCGGGTGCATCGACTGACGTGGGCTTGCATCGACGCTTCAGAGAATTGCGTCGACCGTGCGTCGAATGACGCCCCTTCGGTCGACGCTTCAGAAGGTAGCGTCGACATTGCGTCGACTGACGCCCTTTCAATCGATGCTTCAGAACGTAGCGTCGGCAGTGCTTCGACCTTGCGTCGACTGACCAGGATCATGGCTCACGTTGACGGAGCGTCGACGCTCACGTCAGTCGACGCGACAGAGCATCTGTCTCCGTCTCTCGATCTTTTGCTACTCGTTTTGCCGAAAAGCTCGTTCTCCTATTCTTGAACATCGAACTTCGTCTATTACGCGCTGAATTCTTCCGGTTACTTAGATGTAAGGTGAAAACAACGAAATATCACCTATATGCATCAATTATGATTAAAATACGGTAAAATAAGTCGGAACTATAAAAATACAGAATTAAGCTTAAATCGTCCAACTTATACCAAAAATAAATAAAAAACGAACTAAAAAGCTAATAAAAATAAGGAAAAATCTACTCTAATCAACTACCCAACGCTTAATTGGTTTGTTCGTCCTCGAACAAATGATAATTTCAAAGTATAACTAGAATGAAAATCAGTTCAAGCAAAGAGTCGTGCTATGCTACATACATAATTTTGAAAATATAGGTACAAGTTACGCAACGTCAAACACTTGACCATTATTACATCGTCATTTCAAAATCAAAATCATGCTTCCTCACTAAGGATAATATATAAAAGTACGCTCAAAAGAACTCAAGTATTTTCTGCATGGGATGTGTATACACTCAAATCATACAATTACATGCACAATAAATAAGCACCGAAAATCAATCTCTTTTCAATCGCAAATTAAGTGTGTTGTCACTACTAAGAATCAGAAAAGGTCTTTGCGGGTTGTAATGTAAGGCTTTTTAGACGGGTATGGTATATATATGTCGTGTGGCTAACTCATGATCAAACATGATCAATAACTCACTCAACCTAACCTCAACACGAAGCAATGCGCTTCACCTCGTACAAAAGAAAAAACCTCACTAAACACTCATAACGTAGCCTTTTAAATAGGCTATTCCTCAACTCAAAACTCGTAAACCGACTGAAAGCTCAAACCACTTAAGCACAATTGAAGCTTATAGCAGCCTTCTAAACATTAGGCTTCATAAGAAAATTAAAAATAAAACACAAGCCTTAATTAGCGCGTAGGCATTGACTAACACAAATTCAACAAGACTCACCATCCTTCTTTTTCTTCTTCTTTTTTTTATTTCCCCCTTATTATAATTTTTTTATGGGGTCTCTTTCTTTTATTTTTTTTAGATGGTGGTCCTTATTTACAAAATAATAAATTCCTAATAAAAAATCCCAAGACTTAAATAACCAATAAAAATACGAACTCCTACCCCACGCTTCTAATGGGTTGTAGGGGTCGTCTCAACAACACTCATGGCTATAGGCATGGATATTTGGCTATGATTGGCTCATTCGAAATTTTTTGTGGCTAAAAATATATGGATATGGCCGGAATAGGGTTTTATATGTGCCTTAACTTCATCTTCAAAGTCGACTACACACTGCGGTTTCAAAGAGATATCAAGACTAAGACTTATTCACGCACATGCAATGATGATAAACACTCAGGCTACTCGTTGGCTTTTTGCATGAAAATTTTTGAATTGACGCTGCTTTTAAGGTTTTGCGAAATTGATTGCGTCCAAGTACCATTTTACAATATATAATAATAAATTTTGAAAAATCATGCACTTATGCACGCTCAAAGATGAAAACAAATAATCATATATAGTCAACTTCGACAGGCATGCCATACAAACACAATTAAGCGTAGAAATAGCAATTAATCACGTTTAAGCATATAATTATTACAGGTCAAATATTAAATAAAATTACACAATTCATCAATACACATCACACTCGACCACCCCCCCTTTCTAATAATCCCGGCAATCTCATGATTGCCACAAATACATCAAAATCAAAAAGAGGAAGGAAAAAGAAGACATCCCTGAAATAATAGTAGTCGAGCCGCTACTCGTGCGCGATATGAATTGCCCTAAAAGAAAAAATAAAACAAGCAAAAACAAGAAAAATAACAATATTTTTGGATTTTTTATATTTTTCATTTTTTTAATAAATAAAGCGTAATAAAAATAAAGAAACCAAATTAGAACTCGCGGGAATCATCATCCTCGGGGTTCTCATCGATGTCCATGCTAGGTGTGGGGTATGCCGCCTCAAATCGTTCCTCGAGCTTCGAAATGCGAGCTCGCATCTTCTTCAAACTCCTACGGTTTTGGTCGTGGTTCGTATCAATCTTCTCGTCGATGATTTGGAGCTTATCAAACATCTTCACTTGAAATGCTCGGTTTTCTTCGAAAAATTGGCTCCAATCGGGACTCGGGCCCGAAGTAGAACGACGGGCTTGCTCTATATCCGCGTCTCTATCGTCGTCGTCAATATGCGGTTGAGACGACGAACCTCCTCTACTCGAAGACCTCACTCGGGGTGCCGGTGCATGCGTAAGAGTTAATGAAGTTGTCCCGAGTGGGCTAAGTCCAATTTTGGCCGGATCGAACACGAAGTGACGGGCGAGGCCGGTAATGTATGGCGCAAATGAGATAAGTGGCGACTTGCTTCCCGGAGTTCCCTTAGTGACGTTGTATAGTCCTTGCAAAATTAACGGGTACAACCGGACTTGACGACCATCAACGAGGCATTGTCGAATATAAAGCTCGGATTTAGTCGCGTAATTTGCCTCGTTCTTGCATAAAATGATGTGCCCGAGGATCTTGTAGGCAACGTAAAGGGCGCCGTCTTGAATTTTCGAGCAAGGAAATCGCTTGCAATCGCCCGTGTTTCCCCCGGTGATCATCCCCCCAAAAGAGGCTAAATCGAAGCCTTGAACTCCAACCGGGTGGTCCCCTTCAGTCGGGAACCCAAAGATATTGCCAAAAATCCCCTCGTCCACAATAACGTCATTCCCTCCTAGCCTACATGTGAACGTCTCATCGTTCCGGATCGCCAATGTGGAGAAAAACTCGAGCATAAGCTCTCTAAATCCGGGAAGGTGCATTTGGGCGAATTACCCACAACCAAGGCCATCTACATAGCACGAAAGATTGGTGTGGTGTTCCGAACCATTCGAGGCCTCTTCCTCAAGTCCTTGGACGTTCAAAATCCTATGCGTAGCGAAACCCCATTTTCAAATATTTTTGAACATGTCCCCTTCCTTTTTGTCGAAAATTGGGAACGGTGCTCCATATTTCCCCGAAACATCCTTTCGTTTACCCGCCCGAGACATTATCAATCAATACGAAGATGAACGCGAATGATAAACTTTGAAAAATAAAACTTTTTGTTCTTTGGGGAATTTTGTCGAACACTTGGCGTGCGTGTTCAACCAACAAAATACTTGAGCAATTCTTGCACCAACAACTTCCCAACACAACCAACAACAAATAATATGGTCCCAAGAGAGTTTCAAGGGAAGTACCTCAAAGATTGTAGCTCGAATTTTGCCCGTTTCTGGAAAATTGCCCGAATTTTGCTTCAAATCCACCTATCCCGTTTTGTAGAATTGCTTGAACGAAAATTGGGAGGTGGAGTTTCTGGGAATTTTGGCTATGGCGATTAATTTGGTGAATGTTTGCAAGAGAATTAAAGAAAGGAAAATATGTGAGGATGGAGGTGGAAGATTGAAATTTGGGATGTGAATAATGAAGAAAAAGAGGGTGTGAGGGTGTTTTTAAACTGTTTTCTGGGCTATCCCCGCGGGTCAAGGCGGATATGGGTCGGGTTGGTGGGCCAAAATCCGACTTTAAACGCTTCTGGGCCTGTCCGGGTTTCGCATCGACGCTGCGTCGACTGACGCGAGCCCATCAACGCGTCAGAAGCTAAAAACCTCGGCAGCTGCGTCGACGCCGCGTCGACCGACGCGAGTAGTCTCGGCGTCGACGCGGGTAGTGTCCTGGGCGTCTTTTTCTTCGCTCGTTCGATCGATTCTCTTAGTCCGAGTTCTTCCATCTGTTCTAAAAAGATAAAAACCAAAATAAAACAATAAATAAAATAAAAATAAAAATAAAATACAAAAGGATACATAATGCTCGTGTTGCCTCCCGAGAAACGCAATTTTTAACGTCGCTTGCTCGACGCTATTTTGTTCGTTTAGTTCCAACCGTACGGTGGATCTCCGGACTCCACCATCTTGCGATTGCGATTTTTCTTTCGTCCGTCATGATAAGGTTTCAACCTATGCTTGTGAACTTGAAAGGATGAATTTCCGACCTCATCATACAACGTGGCTACACCATACTCGTCCAATTCTTTTATCGAGAATGGTCCGCTCCATGCAGCTCCAAAATCAGCTGGGTTATACTTAAGTTCGTGATTAAATAGCACTAACTCTCCAACCTCACACTGTCAGTTTTTGAATTCGTTGGCGCGATTTCCTTTTGATTTCCTCTTCTCCCTCGTCCTATCGTCGAAATATGCCTCGCCCTTTTTCTTTTTGCGTGAAATTTTTTTGTTAGGGTCGATGGGATCGTGCCTTAGGCGACTTATTGGTAGTTTCGACTCTACCCTTTGTTCAAACTCATGTGCTTTGCTCTCCACATCTAAATCATCTAAAAATTCCTCTATAATATCGCGCATGCCAATACCTAGTAACTCGATCAAGTGTTCTCCACTTAAGTGCATATGCTCCTCAAACTCGTCGTACTCCTTGCTTGAATCGACTCGTTTATCCCCTCCCTCGATAGAGAATCCGGCGTCGTCCCCGTCGCTCGATATGTTCAAAGTTGAGATTTCTCGTAACTCGTTTATGCACGATGTAAAGGGGTCAACAAATGAATCATCCTCTTGCATGACGGGGGAGGGAGTGTTTTGAATATCTCTTAGAGAAAACATCACTGTTTCACCCAAAACTATCATTGTCATCCTCCCTTTGTGAACGTCAATTAGAGTATGGGAAGTAGACATGAACGGACGCCCCAATAAAATGGTTTGCTCAGTGCTACTAGTCGGAACTTCTCCAATGTCCTTAACCACAAAATCAACCGGAAGTACGAGCTCTCCAACTTGTACTAAAGCATCCTCAACTAATCCCAAGGGTCGTCGGGTCGAGTGATTGGCCAATTGTAGGCGCATGGTTGTCGGCTTTAGTGGTCCAAGATCAAACGCTTGATAAAGTGAATATGGCAGTAAATTTATTCTTGCTCCAAGATCCAACATTCCTATTGCTTTCTGCCCATTAGCTAATGAAATAATGATGTAGAAACTTCCAGGATCACGTTCCTTGGGTGGCAATGGCTTCTTAAAAATTGCGCTAACTTCCTTTGGCAATGTTACGTATTGATCCATCACTAAGCGTCTCTCCTTCGAGGCAAGTTCCTTAAAGAAATTAACGTAGGCGGGCATTGTTTTGATTACCTCCAAAAGTGGTAGGTTGATGTTGACATTCTTCAAGAGGTTGTATAGCTCCATGAACCTCTTGTTCTCTTTCGCTGGGTGCAACCGTCTTGGAAAAAGAACAACATCCTTAAATTGCGTCGTTGATTGATTCGGCAGTGATGGTTCGTCTTTGCCAAGGGTGTTGTTCGGAATCGTCCCTTGAATGGAACCAGGAATGTATCTATTGGTGGATTTATGTATCTTGTCTACTGGTTTAGGAACAATTTCCTCATCCTGGTCCACTATGCCATTATCGATCTTCTTCCCACTGCGAAGGGCGTGAACCGCTGACGCTTGCTCTGGTTGACTTGGTAGCTTGTCTTTCTCCTTATTTGACCTTGCAAAGTCAGTTGCTAATTGTCCCATAGTTCTTTCCATCCTATCCATGTTTTTGGCTAGATCATGCACAACACCGGAAAGATGGTCAATTCCGCTCACCTTCTTCGAGAGTTCATCAATCCTTGTGTTCACCTTTGTTAGTCCCTCTCTATTGCTGATCGTCTCGGCCACTTGATTTTGCTGCCAAACCAACAGTTGATCATTTGGTTGAGTCGCATTAGACGCCTTCCCTTGCGTATGAAAATTATTTTGTGGCGGCGGCACTGGTGGAGCTTGTGCATATTGTGGTGGGGGATATTGTGAATCAGGTGGCATATGATTTGGATTTCCAGGGCCCCACTTGAAAAGAGGATTATCACGTTGCGGTGTGCACTTCTTTTGATTCGAATAATTTTAGATCGCGTTAACATCCTCATGCTGCTCAATGTTGTTTGGACACACATCCGCTGAATGCTGGGGGGATCCACACTGGTTACATGTTACAACCATCCTTTGTGCAGTGGCCTTGCTAGCTCGCTCGGCTTTCCAAGCAGCTAATTTCATGTCAAATATCTCCTCACATTTCGCCTTCACTAACTTGCCGTCGTCTAAATCAGGATCGAGGATGGAAACTTCGTTAACCCTCATTTTACGAGGCCGAGAATTGGTTTGTATAGATTTTTTGCTTTGCTTTTCCAACACCCGCCTCGCCCCGGTGGCTGTCAAATCTCCAAAATCTCCTCCAGCTGCTATCTCTACTTCTCGTTTCCCATGGACCAATAAACCATCGAAGAAAAACTGGTTAGTCATCTCCGAAGAATAGTTGTTGTGGGGGCAAGCTTGCAAAAGTGTCTTGTAACATTCCCAAGTTTCATGAAATTTCTCTCCCTCTAACTGCTCAAAAGTAGCAATTTGCCGCCGAAGATGTCCCGTAGTTTGGGCTGAATAGTATTGATTTAAAAATTTCTCACTGATCATATCCCAGTCAGTCAATGAACCAGGCTCTAGGGGTTGTAGCCATGACTTTGCCTTGTCCTTCATGCTATATGGGAAACAAATCATTTGTATCTCTTCTTGATTAAGGCCATGAACCACAAATCTTCCAACTTCATCTACAAAATATTTCAAAAATGCCAAAGGGTCTTCATGAGCACTTCCGTGGAAAGTCGGGAGTAAATTATGTTGGTGCGGTTTGATCTCCACTTCTCTTGCTATAGGTCCAAGAACAATGGCGGACCTAAAGGGTACAACCTTTGGATGCGCCAAATCGCGCTGCCTAGGTGCTCGATCTCCCCTTGGTTCCCTAACTCGGTCATTTGCTCTCTCGTAGTGATCGTCATATGCGTAATGGTTCTCGCGCTCGTATCTTCTTCCGAAATTGTTTTGCTCGTAACCATGATCTTGATTCTCCAACCACTCGTTCACGTGCCTTTGATTATTAACATAAGCATCACACTGCAGAAAATCCTCATTCCTAAATGCCATGTCCTCGATGTTGTGTTGACGCATGACATAGTTGTTCACCTCTTCGTTTTGCCTCATATTTGCCATGTTGGGTTGGTGATTGACTATGTTGTGTTGCTGGTTAACTCCTTCATTTCTCCCCTCGTCTCGTCTCACGTTCTCCATGTGTTGCTGATAATTAGCCCAATTGGCTCGGGGTTGTGGTTGTCCATGCAAAACGATTGGTTCACTACCATACCCATTTCGAATGGGGCGTGGTGGTGATATCGGTGGTGAATCGCCGTCTCGGTGGTGAATCGCCGTTTCACTACCATACCCATTTCGAATGGGGCGTGGTGGTGATCTCGGTGGTGAATTGCCGTTTCAAACCGAATGTGACCCTAACATAATGTCGAGAGCTTGATCAGAAGCAAAATCAGTTGCTATCGAGGAATTGTCCTCGGGAATAAAAATGGGTCTTGGTCTTGGCGGATTTGAACGGTGAATGTTGTCAATGAATGGTGCAAGGTCGCGTTGAAGTGATCGCCTTCCTTGCATAAACTCAACAACACGTCAACGTACCAAATGGCAAAAACCAAGTGCGAAAGTAAAAATAAACTAATAATAATAAGAAAATAAAACAAAAAACATCTTTAAATTCCTACTCGTTGCTTCCCCGGCAACGGCGCCAAAATTTTGATCCAAACTTTTGTGCACCCCTTTTTGATAAATTAATTTAAAAGCACGTAAGTTTGCTCGCAAGAGTACGAGGTACTTGTAGGGTGATAAGTTTGACTCGAGTCGTATCTCTCGAGGAAACAACTGTTCGATCTTTCAGATGTTTTTCTCAAATTACGAACCTAAGTAAAATACATGTACAATTGGGGTTTTAAAAGATATTGAGTTGATCATTATAAACTAAAGCAGCAATTAAACTAAGGATAGTTAAACTAGTTACTTAAACTAAATTATCAACTACGAATTTAAACTATCAATAATACACAATCATAGCTTAAAACTAATTAACGAATCTAAGAGCATAAACGTAAGAAATTATCAATAAGCAATGAATCATAAGAATCTAAGATTAACGAATGACTAAACATAAATCAATCGCATAAGTAAACTAAATTAACCAATATCCAAACATGAAACGATTAAACTAATTAAACTAGAATTAACTAAGAGATTAACTAAGAATTAAACTAAGAAATTAACTACTAAATTAACTCAGAGCTTAGAAAACTTATTGTAACTACTAAAATCAGTAAAAAGCTCCAGCTATTCCGGAGTTTGAACGTTGATCTTGGGCGAAGATTGAATCCCGAACTCGAATTTGATGTTTTAGACGCGTTGTTCTTCGATCCTTGATCTCCGTCTTCAAATCTCGTTATGAGATGTGGGATTATTGTTATCATAAGCTAAGGAACCATAGGTAGTCGTGTATATATCCAAAAATCCGAAATATGGAGGGTTTATATAGATATTGCAAGTCTTGGCGCACAAGAAGCCCTAAAATCCGAATTCTGGGCCGTCGCGTCGACGGTGCATCGACTGACGCACACTGATACTCAGCGTCGCTGCTGCCTGGGTGTGTGCGTCGGCTGGGCGGGTGCATCGATTGGTGCGGGCTTGCATCGACGCTTTAGAGAATTGCGTCAACCGTGCGTCGATTGACGCCCCTTCGTTCGATGCTTCAGAAGGTAGCGTCGACGTTGGGTCGACTGACAACCTATCAATTGACGCTTCAGAACGTAGCATCGGCAGTGCATTGACTGACGCGGATCATGGCTCGCGTCGACGGAGCGTCGACGCTCGCGTCAGTCAACGCGATAGAGCATCTGTCTCCGTCTCTCGATCTTTTGCTACTCGTTTCGTCGGAAAGCTCGTTCTCCTATTCTTGAAAATCGAATTTCATCTATTACGCGCTGAATTCTTCCGGTTACTTAGCTGTAAGGTGAAAACAACGAAATATCACCTATTTGCATCAATTACGATTAAAATACGGTAAAATAAGTCAGAACAATAAAAATACGGAATTAAGCTTAAATCGTCCAACTTATACCAAAAACAAATAGAAAAACGAAATAAAAATCTAATAAAAATAAGGAAAATATACTCTAATCATTGTTGACGACCCATCGACGTACATGCACCACTGTTCAGTCTCTGCGGGAACTGGTTTGACCGCCGGAGTGAATTCAGCTATGAAGTCGGCTAGGGCTTGCCCTTTAATGGCTGTTCTTGGTTCATATGTTATGTCAAATTGTACGTGCTCGACTGCCCATTTGATCATCCTTCCTGAAGTGTCAGGGCGGTGCATGATCTGTTTCAATGGGAAGCTCGTCAGTACAACTATTCTGTGTTCCAAGAAGTATGGGCGTAACTTTTGTGAAGAGGTGACGAGGGCGAATGCTAGCTTTTCCATGGCCGAATATCTCAGCTCGGCGTCATGTAGGGCATGGCTCGTGTAATATACCGTGTGTTTCACGTGTTCATCAGTTTGGACGAGTGCCGAGCTGACCGCCGTCGCTGAGACAGCTAAGTAAAGGTACAACGGCTCTTCTTTTATTGGTTTTTGTAAGGTCGGAACACTTGTCATGCATTTCTTCAGCTCTTCAAAGGTTTCTTGGCATTCCTCAGTCCATTTGAAAGTCTTATTTTTCTTGATTGCTTCGAAGAAAGGTTTGCACTTGTCCGTGGATCTAGATATGAAACGATTCAGTGCGGCCATTTTGCCAGTTAAGCTCTGTACTTGCTTTATGATTCTAGGAGGTTGTAGTTCAGTTATAGCTCGGGTTTTATCTAGGTTGGCTTCAATGCCTCTTTGACTTACCATATAGCCTAAAAATTTTCCTGAGCTAACTCCAAAGGAGCATTTCTTTGGGTTTAACATCATTCGGTAAACGCGCAAAACTGAAAACATTTTATTCAGATCATCGATGTGGTCATTTGAGTACAAGGATTTGACGAGCATGTCATCTACATAGACTTCCATAGTCTTTCCTATCATACTAGCAAACATCTTATTAACTATGCGCTGATAGGTAGCCCCAGCATTCTTCAGGRRAAACGGCATCATGGTYTAGKAGTAGAGACCTCTRMCCGAGTAGAATYATMTYTGCTCCTGATCGTCTGGGTGCATTGGGATCTGGTTGTACCCCGAGTAGGCGTCCATAAAGCTCATCAACTCGTGTCCGGCTGTTGCGTCCACCATGTAGTCAATGTGAGGGAGCGGATAGCTGTCCTTTGGGAAAGCCTTGTTGAGGTCTGAAAAATCAATGCATAGCCGCCACTGGCCTGTTTGCTTTTTGACAAGAACTGGGTTAGCTACCCAAACCGGGTACCTGACCTCGCGAATGAACTTATTGTCAAGGAGCTTTACGACTTCTAACTCCAATTCCTCGTATCGGTCTGGGTTGAGCTTCCTCCTCTTCTGAATCACCGACCTGACATTTTTGTCTATGTTAAGTCTGTGTCAAGCTTGCTCTGGGTCGATGCCCTGTATATCAGCGTGTGTCCAGGCGAAGACGTCCTGATTTGCTTTCAGAAAGCTTATCAGCTCAGACCTGATGGGCTCCTTGAGGTCATGGCCGACCCGAACTTGTTTTTTCGGGTCGAGTTCATCGAGCAATACCCAATCTAGTTCCTCCACGGGATCAGCGTGGGTAGCCTTTCTCTTCAAGCTTTGCTTTCGTGGATCTAGTTCATCCTCAACGATTTTCAGGTCAGCTCCGATCTCCGGGTTGGCATTCTCTGCTCGGTAATTGACGTTTTCGGGCTCCGACATTGGTTCTTTCCCAGGGCGCCGACCTCGGTCCCTGCTCAGGTCAGCGTCTTCCTGCTCGGTAGGCTTGAACTCGGTTTTTTTGGCTTGTTTTTCCTGTTCATTGTTCGGGCTGGATATTTTGAGTTCGGCATTCTCTGTTCGGCACTGATGCCCATAAATCTCTTTTCTTGTCTTTTTCTTGTTCTGTTTGCTTTGGCCGAGATCGATGTTTTTGCTGGTGTCTTGAACGGAACTCGGTCTTTTCTCCATCTCTCCTCCTGTGAGCTCGACAGACATTTCTGAGCTCAGTACGTCCTTATTTCTCAGCCCTTCGCTTACTTCCTCAATCAGTTCCTCGTTCATTTTCATCTGCTCAACCATGTTGATTTGCTTTGGCCTGATCGACCAACTGCATTCCCGAGCAGCCACTTGGTCTCCTCGGTTCTCGCACTCACCTAAGATGCCCGGGAATTTGATTGAGTAGTGGTAGACTGACATTGCACCTTTGAGGTCGTAAAGGGCTGGTCTGCCGATGAGAGCATTGTAATCGCTCGGGACATCAATCACTTTGAAGGTTGTGAGTATGGTCCTTTTATCTTCTCCCGTGCCGAACTCCACAGATAGTCTAACTTGGAGAAGGGTCTGCACATAGCCGCCGCTGATCCCCCTGATCCTGTCCTCACACGGCTCGATGTATTCCTTCGGCACCCTCATCCTTCGGAAGGCTGGTAGGTAGATTATGCTTGCGTATGCGCCGGGGTCTACGAGGACTCGATGAGTTCGGATCCCCAGGATTGGCACGGTGATAACGAGGGCGTCTGAGTGGGGTTGATCCAGCGGGGCTGCATCTGAATCATGGAAAGTAAAGGATGACACGAGCTTGTCCTCTTCCTCAGGTTGGTCATCAAAGTGAAAAATGTCAGCCCTCATGACTTTTGTTTTTTGAATCGAGTTCCTAGCGTCTCTGATCAGGAGTTTCCTCTTTCTATTTGAAATTTCTTCCTCAGCTTGGCTCGTATTGATAAAAGTTAGAATTTCTCATGGTGCTCCAGTTCCGGCTTGTGGGGGTGGGGGCGGGTGATTATTTCCTCTTCGTTCTTGTCTAGTTTTGTGATTTTTTGAGAGTGGCAGTAGGTTCCGATCATCGCAGACTTTGATCAAGGCACGACCAAATCGTGGCATTCTTCTGTGTTGTGCCCGATTGATCCGTGGTACCTACAAAATCTCTTTTTGTCCAGCAAAGAAGGGTCTTTCTTGATCGGCCGAGCTGGAGGAAGAATATCCAGGTCTTTGATCCGTTCGAAAATTATGGACGCTGCCATCGAGTAGACCTCGTTGTACTCTGCGAGGAGGTCTGTGTGTTTGTCCTGTAGGAGTTTTTTGGACATGATCGCTTGAGAGCTTGGATTTTTGTCAACTTGACGGGCTGATTTGTGATGCTGTGGGAAGGAAATTACTGGAGCTGACATGTTCTGCTCGGCTGCGATTTGTGACGCGGCCAGAGCGAGGAATTCTTGGAAGGTTTGCGGGTCCTGCTGGTTATTTACCCATTTAAAGAAGGAGTTGTCCGACAATCTATTCTGAGCTAAGATGAGCAGAACATGTAAGAAAATAAACATTTGAATCATCAAAAACTTTGCAAGTTTGTTTATCAATTCCACATTCATATTACTATCACAAAGTTGACTTATGATAATCAAATTAGCCATAAGTCCATCAACAAGAAGCACATTGTGAAGCTTCAGAAGGCCTTCAACATTCAACGTCCCTTTACCGATGATTTGCCCATGGTCCCCTCCTCCGTAAATCACTTTTCCTCCATTGTATGTCTCAAAGTCCATCAAATACTCATGAGTACCCGTCATATGACGCGAGCAACCGCTGTCAAAATACCAGGACACTGCAATCATATGCTTTAAAGAAGTATAAATAAAATTACACCTCACATAAGATTTGCGAACCCAAACAGATTTGAATTTACGAGAGGTGTTAGTGGAAGTGTTACTAGGACTGACTAACATTGGGACTAACACTGAACCAACAGACCTTTTATTAGTAGTTTCAACTTTAAGTTTATGACAGTAGGGTCTAATATGTCCAGACATAAAGCAATGATGACAGATATATTTACGCTTGCGGCGTTTCGATTTTTTAGAGGTTTTAGGCAAGTTTTTGCTTGGTGTTTCACAAACTTCTTTTGATTGAACAAACATAGGAGTTTTAAACCGAGTACTAGTCTTACCTGTTCTCATCTACTTCAAATATTGAAGAGAAGTGTCAAGTTTAGATTTTACATTACCAAGTTCTTCATCTTTTTTTGTGAGAAGCACCTCCAAATGAGCGATAGACGCTTTCAACTCATCGTTCTCATAACTCAATCGTTCGTTCTCCTTGGTAAGAAATTTGGCCTTTAGAACCAACTTGACCCAATTGTCATACAACTCCTCATATGACTCCATCACCTCGGTGTGCTTATCATCGGAGTCCTCAGACTTCACATCACCTATAACAATAATAGTGGAATTAGAATTCCCAAGATTAGATTCAATAAAGGGTGTATTAGAACAAATAGGCGAATCTATAAGCTTGCACTTAGGATCAACACTTAGTGTTGTCAAGTGCCCGCTCATGATGCCAATTGAAAGAATTGAAAGCCTTAATTCGCTAAGTTGTTCATGAATAAAAATAGAAAACTATTAGAACAATCAACAAACCAAGTGTGTTTTTGTGCAGAGTGTAAAAAAATAGCAGTGGAATTAAAATAACAAAACACAAGCTTTTAAAACTTTTGACTACAAGAAATAAATCCTTGTAGTCGTGCTTCAAGGCGAAAATATCTTTACTCGAAAAGTGAATCAACGATTACACATGAAAATATAAACAAGTAAAGACTACGAAAAACTCCTATCGAGTAGGATTCTTCTAAATCATCACTACTCTTCCAAAAGTTAAGAATCAAAATTTGATCTTAATAAAAACATAAAAGCATGGAAGAAAATAATTCGTTCAGTAGGATTTTAGTGCAGATGTTGCAGCACGAGCAGTAACATCTGCGTCTGGGTAGATTTGCTGTTGATCGAATAAATCGCTCCAACTCTCAACTCTGATCTTTTCTTCGTGTATTTCTCAGCGTATTCAGCGTCTTTGAGTTGTAGAGCTAGTCCTCATATTTATATAGACATCCTTTCTTAAAAAGAGTCCTACAAAAGAAGGAAAGAATATTTACATAATATATTGCAAGTAAATCACTTTAAATAAGGAGATAAGATAAAATCTAAGACTCCTAATAATCATGACTTGCAACATACAAAATTCTAATCTAGGAAAAAGATAATTACAACCTAAACTAATTCTAATAATATACAAAATAATTACCAAATAAGATAAGAATAAAAACATTCCTAAACAATTAATATCTAATATATTTGGCAAGAAAGTAAAAAGAATATATAGACAAAATAAAATCCTAAAGGGAATAAAAGTCTTAAAAACCTCATACGTATCAAACAACATATGAGACTCCTAATCCTTTTTTAAACTCATTTAAATATTCCCTTCTGCTATAAATATACCTTTAAAACATGTAATTTTTATTTGAACACATATATTTCTATGCCATATAAAATAATCACAAAAGGCAGCTTAATTTTCTCATGAGACAATTAGAATTGTATCTTAATTCATTAGTGAAAAAATAATAATCTAAAATGATTATTTTTACTAATCTAGAATGGGGTTTTCACCTGTTCCAGAATGTCTGACTTTCTAAAATGATTAGGTGCCCGTTCTGAAAAATAAATGTTAACTGTTGTAGAAAGTATTATATTTGGTTTGTAACCGATTAAACCATTCTGGAAAGAGAGTTTGGGTTTTGATACGACATTCAATATTCAGATTGGTATGCATGTGGGTTTTTAGGTTTGTAATGAGACCTCTTCTTTAGGACAGGCGAGCTCTTCCATAAGAGGATGAGTTGTGCATAGGAGTGAAAAGCTCTTATACCGGAGTGTTGAGCTCTTATAAGGTAAATTAATGGTATTATAATAGCTCAGTATTAAGAGATGGGTTGTGTGGTTAACGGGATCTTCGATCCTGGTGGGCTGATATGGACTATGGTATGGGGCCCCGACGAACCAAGGGCGTGGTGTGGTTTGTGGCCTATGGTTATTTTAGTAACTTAACAAAATACGAGAGTTCTAATATTTATGGTAACTTAGCATATATGAGGAATTCTAATTCAAAGTCGGTGGTTAATTATGGTATTTTGGTATGAATAGGAGATGTGAACCCTAGATTGGAAACACGTCTCTTGTCTATATAAAGAGGACAAAAGCCTCACGTATATTCTAAGTTGATTTTATCCTACTTTGAGCTCTCGTTTATTCATTATTAAAAAAGGAACTGACTTAAGCATTAGAAGGCCTACACCGGGGCTGTCTGGCTTGGGTTTTGTTTTGTAGGTTGATTAGGTCGCCAGGAGTCATTTGGAGGTCAATCAGGTCGGTAAGAACGAATTTTAAGTCAGTGTTCTCTTTTTTGATGAACAAATCTTTTTGGTCGAATCAAGTGGTAGCGTCTATGGGAATACGAGGGACATCGAATCCTTGAGCGAAATACGTGAGAATTTTCAAAGAGAAAACACGAAGGGAAGAGACATCATACCTTTGGATTTCGTCTCTGACACAATCAAGACTAAAAATATGGGCAAGGTGTTGAAGGTATTAAATGGGGCTATAAAGAGCTTGAATATTTGTCATTTGAAGAAGTACTATTCTTAACTCCTTGGGCGATGGATTATGGTTTATATTTTTGATATCGTTTTATGTCTATGGACCGGCAATTGTTCAGGTCTATGATGGATTATGGTTTATGTTAACTCTTTATGATTATGGCCTGATGTTTGTTTAGGTCAGCGATGAATAATGGATGATGGTTATGGTTTTATGAAATTGTATGGATATGGTTTAGGGTTATGGGCTGACGCTATTATAGGTCAGCAATAAATATAGTTTATGGTTATTGGCTGACGCTTTTATAGGTCGGCGACATATTTCTTGACCACGACGACCATGAACGAGTGAATAGGAAATCTAATTCCAGCCTTCACATGGTCGTAAAAAGATGTAATGTGATTAGGAGGGGGGTTGTTTGGGTCATTTTTGCCGACCTCAGGCTAGACGAATTGGATACTGTTAGGGAGGTGGAGGCTCCAATGAAGACTGAAAGTATATTGCGGTCAGGAAGGACCCAAAATTTTTAGATAGTAACCCTGGTACTTCGGGAAAAAGTAGATAGGTCGGCATGAGTGGATGGGGGAACGACAATTACTAGGCTAGTTAGAAAAAATCTTGATTAGTCAGAGGAGGTGCTTGCGACTGAGGTAAAGGGATGGCTTCGGGGGTTTCCCCGGTTAGAACCCTATTTTGGGCTTCTAGCTCGGCCTAAGTAGGGCTCCTCACCGATTCATCTATTAGACCGGTTTTAGGTCGGTTAGTACTTTTCCTACTATTTTTTCTGTATAAGGAATTTCTATGGATTTGGTTTCAGAAGAAATGTCACGAATAGGGGGTTGGATTCATGAGGGGAATTGGGGTTTTGGGAAGCAGAATCAGAAGATGCTAAGTTGGCATACATCAACAACAAGAAAACAAAATATGGGGGAGGGGAACACAAAATATATGTTCAAAGTGCATAAATTTGAAATTAAAATGAAGAAATAAGTGCAAAGTAGTAAATTAAATCAATGGAATTAAGGGAATTACCCATGAAATCGCAGAATAGGTTGATTTGCCGAGCTGAATTTTTTGGATTAAAGACGAGCGGGTGTTCTTACTAAAGAATTTTGGAGGTTTTTGCAATCGTAAATGTTGAAATGCTCTTTTTGGTTTTTTATATGTAGAGAAAAGAAAATGAATGGACATTTATGTTGGGAGCGACGCTGAGGTGAAAGGATGGGTGAATTTGCGGCGACGTAAAGGTAAAGTATGGTTAATTGTGGGTCATTCATTTGCTGGTCCATAAGAATATTATATTACGAGGAAATGGGCAGGCGACACGTGTCCGACACAATGGTAGTATGAATTTAATGTTTTGAAGTCTGAGGTGGTTTCTGATGGTCGCGCTTTTTCAAGGGGCACGTTGGATTGACCTTTGAGATACTTATGATTACATTCCACTTGATTTCCAACTTCAATCAAGTAGAATCTGGAGGATTAGCTGTTACGACATCCAATATTCATGTCATTATGCATGTGGGTTTTTAAGTTCTTAAGACGACCTATTCTTTAGGAGAGACGAGCTCTTCTATAGAGAGCGGGTTGTGCATAGGACTGACGGGCTCTTATAAGGTACATGATATTATAACAGCTCGGTATTGAGAGGTGGGCTATGTGATTAACGGGATCTTGGGCCCTAGTGGACTGATATGTACTATGATATGGGGCCCCGGCGACCCAAGGGCGTGGCATTGTTATTGGCCCATGGTTATTTTAGTAACTTAACAAAATATGAGAGTTCTAATATTTATGATAACTTAGCATATATGTGGACTCATAATTCTAAGTCAATGGTTAATTATGGTATTTTCGTACGAATAGGAGACATGAACCCTAAATTAGGGACACGTCTCTTGTCTATATAAAGAGAACACAAGTCTCACTTTGATTCTAAATTGATTTCATCATATTTTGAGCTCTCGTTTATTCATTATTAAAAAGGGAACTGACTTAAGTATCGAAGAGCCTATGCCAGGGCTGTCCGGCTTGGCTTTTGTTTTGTAGGTTGATCAGGTCACTAGAAGTCATCTGAAGGTCAGTCAGGTCGGCAAAAACAAATTTTAATTTAATATTCTTTTTTCTTGGTGAACCAATCTTCTTGGTCGTAGCAGGTTCAAAACCCATACAATATCTAGAATGGTTTTACTTAAAACCATTCAAGCTATTCCAAATAACAAACATAAATCAATTAAATTTTGAAAATTTAAAAATATTAAAAGAAAAAGTCAAACACTTGTGTTAGGCCAGATTGATGGGTTATGATTCGTTAGGCCAATTGACCCGATATTATAATGTATAATTTTTGTACTATGATGTACTGATTTTTATACTCGAAAGTATTGATTTTTCATAAATCTATGACCCGTGTTATGATGTATTGGTTTTTATATCATGATGTATTGGTACTATAATGTATTAGTATTTTGATATAATGTATTGATTTTTGTACTATAATGTATTAGTATGAAATTTTGGCCTAACAAATGATCTGTTGGTCCAGCTGATAAGTCCAAAAGTTGGGTTACCAAATATAGGGGGTACTAACCTCAAAATAGAGATCAGTGACCTGAAGTAGATCCCGAATATGCCACAGCGACCTGTCAAGCTTCCGAATATCCTTCAGGCGACTTAGCTGGTCCTGCAAAACAGCGCCTCGAACGGGTCGGATTTCGAGCCCGTTAAGGCCCTCCGATGCTTAAGTCAAAAGAAAGTTCAAAACACTCAATACTTTTACTGAACAACTCAATAATATGATAAAGCAAGATCAACATAGAAAATAAAGAGAGGTATGCACCTCCTTTTATAGAGACAAGAGAAGTATTCCCCAAGTCAAGGGTTACTTTCTCCTACCATGGTTCCATAAATACCACAACTGGCTTAGAATTAGGATTCCTCCTCTATGTTAAGTTCCCATACGTAACAAATCTCTTACCGTAATAGGCCTGTGCCCATTATTCCTTTCATACAGTTCGTCGGGACCTCAAAATACCATCCATACCAAGACCCCATACCATAATCCATAATAGCCCATCAAGGCCCAAGATTGTGTTAACCATAAAGGCACAGAAACCCATAAAACCATAAACCATATCGACATCATCGACCTAAAATAGGTCAGCTAATAAACCATTGCACCCACAAATCATTACTAATCTAATAAAAGCATCACCAACCTAACAAAAGTATTAGCCCATAATACACTCATAAAATATATGCCGAATCAAGCAAAAACCATATCCAACTCGCCTATGCAATCCCCCAAGTTAATACAATCAAGTAGTACAAACAGATTATCCACAAAAAGTAAATGTCAAATAAATAAGCAAGCCCCCCATATGCTAACCAAATAAACAAACCAAACCAAATCAATCAAGTAAACCGTACTAAAGCAAATAAAGTCGCACCAACCAAATAAACTCGCTAACCCTGACCCGCACATAGGTCGCATGAATTCGTAATCAATCACACTCATACTCCATACCCTCATAAGACCATGAGATTCGAAACCATGACTTATACACAATCCAATAGAGCTAAATTAAACTCACATATAAAACATATTAGCTCGTACAGAAACAACCATCCATAACACAACACAACAGTCCGAAAAAGATATGAAAATTAGACATACTCTTCCCAAATCATAAGTAAAACATCATAACCACTTAACCATAAATCATCAATATAGCTCGCCAAACACAACTCTCAAAACACAAACTCCGTACGAGAGAAGTGCCCTCCGGTCTGGAGTTACCTTCTCTCGCCACAAACTTCACAACTTCTCAACATAAAAATATAACTTTCACTGCGGGAGAGGTGCCCTCCGAAAAAGAGTTACCCTCGCCCCACATCGCCGACTTAAAAGAAGCGTCAGCCCACTAAAACAACAACTTCACGACGAGAGAGGTGCCCTCCACACAAGAGTTACCCTCTCTCGCCATCGCCGACCTAAAAGAAGCATCAGCCCACTGAAATAAACACTTTCACTGTGGGAGAGGTGCCCTCCAACACAAGAGTTACCCTCTCCCTAGTTCGTTGACCTAAAACAAGCGTCAGCCCACTGAAACAAACACTTTCACTGCGGGAGAGGTGCCCTCTAACACAAGAGTTACCTCTCCCCAGTTTGCTGACCTAAAACAAGCGTCAGCCCACTGAAACAAACACTTTCACTGCGGTAGAGGTGCCCTCCAACACAAGAGTTACCCTCTCCCCCCCATCGCCGACCTCATAAGAGCGTCAGTCCATAACCATAAAAACCATCACCAACCTAATGAAAGTGTCGGAATTTAGCCATCATCGACCTAATGAGAGCATCAGAATTGAACCATCATCGACCTAATGAAAGCGTCGGAATTTAAACATAAAACCTGTAAAATCTCTGACCGTTGAGGCTTAAATATTTTGAAAACCATAAAGCCATACCTTGTTCTACATAACGAGGTCGCATAAGACCGTAAGGAGGTCGCGGAGACCGTAATGAGTTAATTATATGTATTCTTCGTAACTCTTCTTGAATATCCAACTACGCGACCTTTTTGTTTTTAGGTGGCATAATTCCCCGATCTCCTTTTTGTCAATGTCTAGACGCGCAACCTGCAACATAGCCTTAAATATTGACGACCTCTTTGCATGGTTTACTCATCTCCGAGTTACATGTCGGGCAACCCACAAATCAATCCTAACTTAATACGAACTAAACAGGTCCTGCACACAAATCCGTTAGCATAATCATAGAAAATATCATTCGAATAACGCAACCTTACTCGCGCCCATAACATGTTAATCAAACATTTTACAAATCAAATATTTCCCTTTCTCACAACCACAAATATCGTATCACCCTTAAGGCACATAGGATCATATCACCATAACCATAAATATTATATCACCATTAAGCCATGTAGGACCAAACAAAACTGACATGGAGGTTTCAGCACATATATACCAACTTTGAAGATTTAACTGCTTTTATTGGTAATAGATTAAAGAACAAACTATATATTAATGGAAAGAACATCAAGTTTAGTTTCCAGCACAAAAATTGGATCTCAAAAAGGATCATCCAACAGTAAGTTATGACCATTTTACTGGAGTGTGTTAGTGCAGTATTTTCATACGGGAATGTGCAAGAATAAGCAATTCTTAGTGTGTTTTCATGATCCTACTCATTCAAATAACTTGGGAGTTGATATACACTTAATATTTAGTCAAAATTCATCTTGCTTATCTCTAAAAATATAAGCATATCCTCCTAACCATATAAAATCAAATAAAGACTCCCCAACCAAGTGTTAAACCACATGAATCCATCTTCCACTTTCAACGAAAACATTAGTAGCACATTAACCCAAATATATCCAAGAACTCAAATTCCCTTAAAGCCTCAAGCATAATTATCCTACTAATTACAGATTTTAAGCCTCATCCAAACTCATAGTTAATTGCATGACACCAAAAGAACTTGAATGTCACACACATACGATCGAACCCATACAATCAAGCAAACAGGCTAACATGTATAAAAGATACATCCACCAAACTAAATAATAGAAAAATTATATTTTCCTTTGAATGCCTCCAGGACCATTCACCTCATTAAATCAACATAGGTATTTCCCAATTATATTCCGTGGTTATAAACCTTGTACCTCCCTGCTCACCGCAACCTCATCGATAGTTATCATTTAAGCATCGCAACCTTTATTCGCGTCCACAATTATGATATTAACCTTTTCTCCATAACTATTCATATTTAACCACTGTATATCTTACATATTATATCCAAAATTCAACTTCATCCAATCGGTTAGATTGTGCATAATTAAATTTTTAAAAGAAACTAGACAAATAATTTTTGGGAAACAGAATCAGCCCTATTCAAAATTTGTTATAAAAGTTTTACGAAATCATATTCAAATATCTACCGTTCAGATTGAACTTCAATATGTTCAGAATAACATACCAAATTTTTGTCTTGATCCAACGGTTTTATTATGCACAATCGAATTGTGAAAAATACTGCGCAAAATTTTCCGAAAATAAAATCTGCTTCACTCAAAAATTTGTATATACTCCCTTACACCTTAAAATCCGATCTCCACTGTTCAAAACGTAAATCAAAGGGTCCTCAAGGTTTTTTAAAACTTTTAGTACGATCCAGCGGTTGAAACTTTAGAAAATGATTTTTCAAATTTATAGCGCAGGCAGATTTTATACCTACGAAAATTGTGCATCTCACGTCTTTCGCCCAAGGCTCAATGTCCCTTTTTCCCACAGACGGCGCCAATTTGATAAGTTCAAAAGTTAGGTTACCAAATATAGGGGTCACTAACCTCAAAATAGAGATCCATGACCTTAAGTAGATCCCGAATATGCCACAGTGACTTGTCAAACTTCCGAATATCCTTCGGGCGACCTAGCTGGTCCTGCAAAACAGCGCCTCGAACGGGTTGGATTTCGAGCCCGTTAAGTCCCTCCGATGCTTAAGTCAAAAGTAAGTCCAAAATACTCAATACTTTTACTGAACAACTCAATAATATGATAAAGCAAGATCAACATAGAAAATAAAGAGAGGTATGCACCTCCTTTTATAGAGACAAGAGAAGTATTCCCAAGTCAAGGGTTACCTTCTCCTACCATGATTCCATAAATACCACAACTGGCTTAGAATTAGGATTCTTCCTCTATGTTAAGTTCCCATACGTAACAAATCTCTTACCGTAATAGGCTTGTGCCCATTATTCCTTTCATACAGTCCGTCGGGACCTCAAAATACCATCCATATTAGCCCATTCGGGCATAATATTCACAAAGACCATGACCGAGCTAAAAGACGATGCCCAACTAAAGACATAAGAGGTTGCGACTCTATATGAGAACTCATCCTCATACTCCAGGTCGCTACTCCACAAACCAACTCGCTCACTTTTTCACTGAAACCATTCAGCTCGATCACCTTCCAGAGGAACACCCTCTCCAGGAAATGAGGTCGCTTACCACAAATACACTCATATATCAAATAATATTACGTACGGACATTTTTGGCTGAAACAAATTTTAGTTTAATTTTCATTTTTCTTGGTGAACCAATCTTCTTGGTCATAGCAGGTTCAAACCCCGTACAATATCTAAAATGGTTTTACTTAAAACCGTTCAAGCTATTCCAAATAACAAACATAAATCAATTAAATTTTGAAAATTTAAAAATATTAAAAGAAAAAGTCACACACTTGTGTTAGGTTAGATAGATGGGTTATGATTCGTTAGGCCAATTGATCCGATATTATAATGTATTAATTTTTGTACTATGATGTACTGATTTTTATACTCGAAAGTATTGATTTTTCATAAATCTATGGCCGTGTTATGATATATTTGTTTTTATATCATGATGTATTTGTACTATAATGTATTAGTATTTTGATATAATGTATTGGTTTTTGTACTATAATGTTTAGTATGAAATTTTGGCCTAACGAATGATCTGTTGGTTCAGCCTAACAAGAGTGTTTCCCAATAAAAAAATGTCAGCAACCCATTTTAAGGTATCCCTCCTATTTGTTAATTCTGTTGACACCTAGATTAGGTGTCAACTTGAGATGAAGTCAAATGACATGTGTCATTTTATTATATTTCGTAAATCTGATGTGGCAATTTTGTGTGCCTTCACACAATTTCTTTCCTTTTATAAAAAAATGCCCTAGGTATAAAATAGAACTGTTTTTTTAGGGTTTCATTCTCTCACTTTTTTTCTCTCCCCTCTATTCTATCAGCCGTTTTCTCTCCCCTCTCCTCCTTTTGAAATCCCAGCCAAATTTTCTGGCCACTATCCAACCACCGTTTTCCCAAAATCATAGCCTGAACATTCAAGGTGCAACCCGAAACAACTTCACCATTGTTGAATAAATAGTCTTAATTATATAAATGGAAACTTGAATATCGCCATAGTCGCTGCCATCATTGTCAAACCCAGCCATCTCCTCCTTCGTCCAACTCTCGATCAAAGCCACCGCCTAGCCACTTTCCCGATTTGCAACCACTACGGAACCTCCTCCGACTATCACGCAACCATCGCCACCGTTTCCTCAACCCAGCGCTGAGGGAGAAAAGATCGGCTACGGAGGCTAAGTCGAGGAAATCAGGGGACGTGGCTCTGTAGTAGACATACGTGTCGCAAGATGATTGGGTGGCTGCTGCGGTGCAGTTGTACCCTATAGTGCTTAGTTGGGGTTGTACGTTATGGATGAAGAACACGAAGAGGGAAAAGAAGGAGAGTAGATTGTTGGATATTTTTTTGGTTGTTTTCATTTTTTTTTTTAATTTAATTTTTTTTTTTTGGGTTTTGATCTTGAAAGTCTGCGTTGTGTGTGTTTAAATGAGACCTAACAATTTTTGGCAACTTCAGTAATGCAGAATGGGGAAAAATCTTCAGGTTGGGGTCCACTTAATTGAAATTCTTGGCTGACTTTTGTCTCAAACATGGAAAATGGACAAAAGGGAAATTTTACATGGGAAAATCTCTAGGCTGGGCGATCCAAATGTTCAAAGAATATCAAGAATATGGACTTACTTCGGACAACACTAGGGAAAAATAAAATGATTTTTGGAAAATAAAACTAAGATCTAAAATTAATATTGATTGACAAAAATAATAATATTGATTGATTGACATCCGTACTAATAATTATCAATCATAATTAATTATTATTTCTCAAAAGTTTATTTAAAAATGTTATGTGAGAATATTTATAAGAATTATTCGAATAGAGTTTATTTGATAAAAAAAAGTTATTATGATTAATATGGATTTTTGTGAGAATATATGGAATTTCCTTTTTAACAACAAACTACTGATTTTAATCCTTGAATTAACTATACAAATAGTTTTTATACACATCAATTGGTTTCTCCAATTTCTTTCGTTTTGATCTTATCTACCAGATTTCCTATTATCAATTAATTGTGAATTAATCAATCATTTACTAAATTAATTATTTAAAACAATAATCGAATTTTGTACAACCATATACATTGATTATGCACAATCACAAGCATTAATTAATCAATACTTATTTATCGTGTTTTTTTAAGCGAGTAGAATTATGAAATCAATTTTAATAAGTATTTAATGATTATTCCATAATTAGAGTAAATAAATTTAGATAAACATTAGAAGTTTGAGAAGGTTTTAGATATTGCATATTCTGCTGCAAAAATAAAGTTATAAGCATATTTTTAACAAATCAATTACACATGAAAATACATCATTTACCTAAATGAAGATTTTTAAGTTGGTATGGTAAGATTTGTTTTTCGTGTGTAATTTAGCTTCCATTATTGGGTCTTCTATTTTGAAATCTCATAAATTGATCAATTGATTCGTCTATTTTTATTACATAAACATGAGAAGTCTTGATTTCATTAAATGATATGTAAAGTTATTCGATTATAATTGTTAAAAGTAAATCATATCCATAAAAGTAAATTCCTATATGGCCTATTATATAGGAATAGAAGTGGACTGGGAAATATGTTGCCTATTATATAGGAGAAAAACATATATCATTGATTATGAATTAATTTGCCACCTATTATATAGGAAAAAAACATATATTATTGATCTTAAATATTTTATAATGACAGTAAGGGAGTGACAAGGGCATAGAAACTTCTTTTTTCTTTTTTTTTTTTTTGATATCGTCGTATTCGAGTAAAAAAGTGGAAGAAATCTTTTTCCATTAAAAGACTTTTGTGTTTTATTTTTATTTTTATTTTTGCAAAAGTTCAATTATTGTTTTTTTTCCTTTTATTCAAAGAAGGGGATTTTCTTTAATTGATAGTTAGTCATCTACCATAATTAAGTTTCAATCAATTATTGATTGTTTTAAATTACACGTTCAAAACAAATAGCAGAATTTTTTTTCCAGAAGTTCAAATAATCAGTTTTAGTTTGCTTATTATACATATTTTCAAATTCATATAAATATTAGGATTTATAATATATTTTCATTAGCCTCTTTTAGTAATATTTTTAATTTAATAATGTGTAATAATCTTGCAAGTATATATATATATATATACACACCGACTTAAATTTGGGTGGAAAAACGTTTAGTTGCCTTATTAATAGATGTGTTAATCTGCGGTCTATTATATTAGGAAATGTGTTAATATATATGACTTAAGATTTGATATTATTTGCCGACTATTATATTAGATTTAAGGTTCAAGAAGAATTGAATATTAGTGATATTGTGAAATTAATTTTATATAAATGTTTTTTAGTGAATTATTTGTTCAAATTTCTATTGTTTTGGCGTTAATGTTTCTCAAACGTGATAACGTTATTATTATAATTTCTATAATTAAATGAATTTGTTTGTTTAAATTTTCGGCGTGAACTGTTCTTATTTCTTTTAAGTGACAAAGTTCTTTTACTAATTTTAGAATGACTGTTTTCTAAACAACTTTACGATGAAATAATAAGATAACTATGTAAATATGATGTATTATATAAATGTTTAAAAAAATTTAGTTGTGAATTATTTGATCGGATGACTAATAATTCATCCATTAAAATATATATTTTTTAAATAAAGAAAATTAACTCTTTATTTGTAGACTATTTGGACTAATGTTAATTGATTCATGAAAATTTTTCTCATAAAAAGGGTGATGTGTAATTCATAATTATTTGTCATTATATTTTTCTCATTTGATGAAATTTAAAATATTGTGAAATTAAAAAAATAATATACACCCCGTGTTTTGCAGGAGTAAGATAATAAATTATACAACTTATATTAAGATTTCCTAATCTAGCAATTCAAAATATTAAACCTATAAATAAAAATCAAATTAATACTCTCTCAAGTGTTAAACATGTTATTAAGGATGACAACAATACGTATAGGTAGAAAAATTATCATGGTTAAAAAAATATTTTAATATTTGTGTATGATATAATGTTCATTGTACATATATTACATAGTGTATCCAATTAAATAAACATAGTTTTATTTATCTATTTGATTTTTGTCATTATATATTTGCTTCACAAAACGAATTAAAATAATTATCTCTAATTAGTTAACATAGATGTGGTTTCTGTAATTATTAATTTACTTTCAACCAAGATTTAACCAACCCATTTGCTTTGCATAGGTTCTTGAGGAGATAGAAACATTGGTAACAATAACGAAGGTGACGAGAGAGTGAAAAAGATGATGAAGAGGCTGCTAAACCATTTTAAATAGAATGCAGTGATCTAATATGGTGAACAATACAACATAAATAAATTGATTAAATTGATATACAAGTGGCTTGATTTTTAAAACCATATATTTGAAGTCTTTACAATATGTTAGTATTTTAGGTGGATTGTGTATGATATTTTATTTTATTTTATTATGTTGCATTGTTGATCGAGAGTAAAGGTTGGGTTGAAATAATTATTTTATGATTTATAAGCTCAATTTCGATGTGTGCATATTTTTAGTATGCATGTTTATTTTTTATTTTAGAAGCCAGTTGCGTTCATTAGAGGTATATTTAAAGTATTTATAAAGTTTGAATTGAATGAAAAATGTTAAAAGGAAGCTTTTGCGATTGGTGCAAAAGAAATTGGTAACAAAAGGGATGCTAATCATAAGAAGAATCGCAACAAAGAGAAATTTGATATTATAGTTTATATTAATTTTTTTTTCGTTATATTAATAATTTACTTTGTGAAGTTAATAATTTTTTTGGATATATTTTATATTTTTATGACTTTTTTCGATATGGGTATCCAAACTAGTTGTTTCTAACACTATAAACTAAAGAAACTCTGAGCAAATTGTTGAGTAATAAATATGTTAAAAACGCATTAGACACTCTATCCGAGTCCACATGTTTTTACAAAGCATGGTGGAAAACAGATAAGTACAACTTTCCTTGGGTCACTTCATGTTGACAGATGATTTTAGACGTGGTCACAAATATTAACTGCTAAATTCTTATATGACACACCTCCATGTTGTGCTTTCCATTGAGGGCTTCTATAGCTGCAAGCACTTGCTCTTTTGTCTTAAATCTTAGAAAAGCACAACCTACAACAATGAAGCTGTTATTTGAGTTTCAATGGACAAATGAAATCCCATTGAATATACAAAAATCAATATAAAATAAAAAATAAAAAAGATAAAAAGTGAGATAACAGACACCTTTGCAAGTTTTCTGGTAAACCTCTAAAAAGTTTCAAGTCTTTAATGGTACCATATTTCGAAAATAGGATAGAGACCTAAGCCTCAAAGATATATTTAGGGAGCATACCGACAAAGAGTTTGTGCTCTAACAATTTCATTTAGAAACAAAGAATAGGTATAAGCAAAAGAGAGAAAAATCAGTAATACAAAACCACACAAAAATACACAGGGGAGAAAAAAGGGGGAGAAAAAAGGGAACGTAGGATTAGATAATGGAACAATATACGCGTCACATTAGACATGAACCATCTTAAGAAAAAAGGGATATAATACTAAAAATGAAAATTATATTACACCTATCCTCTCTAATTCACCATCAACATACTTCACTTGCTACGCACTAGATGTCTGAATCAGAGCATCTTTAGCCCACTATTCAATCCCTCCCCACTTTTTCAATTCTCATTCCGCCACATCAGCAAAAGTTACCTCCACATCATTTTTCACCCCTTCCCCTTCCCAACCCCTTTTCATCTTATTTATTCACCCTACCAACAAACTTACTATTCATGGGTCCCACATGTTCCCCATTAATTTTCATTTACACTTTTTATATTTCAATACAATTATATTTATCTATTATCTATTTAAAAATTTTGTGAATATAAAAATTATATATATATATATATGAATTTTTTTATTTATAATAATTAATATTTATGAGTACATTAAAATTTTAGTTAATAATAAAATTTTATTTTATTTCTTAGTTTGAAAACTTGTTTTATTACAATAATTATTTTTTGAATTTCTTTTATTTATAATATTAATTTATTAAATCTATTAAATTAATAATAATTTATAATTATTTGAAAATACAGCTCGAAATAAGCATCCTGATGAGATCGTAAGATAAAAAAAAACATGCAATTTGATTAAATAAAAAATAATAAACGTTACAAATTCAAACATTAAAAACTAAAATACTCTTCCAACTTCTTCCACAATGGTAGCTTGTCATACAAATAATATCTGCGTGATGCATCATCACCGTATTCCTTAAAAAAAATAAAAAGTTAGTAATTCAATGAAACCAACAGATACCACATAATTATTTGTAGACAGATGTGTGGGACTTTACATAGGCTGGAGAGACATTATTATTGATAATGGTATCAATACATATCAATTCACGTTCTTCATCCACGAAAACTCCATCCCCAGAAATTAGTGTTTTCCACCAAAGGTACCTCATCTCCATGTCTTCAACCCTATCGTTAAATTTCATGAATAGCAGGTGAAATCATGAAATGCCTCTGCAGTAGGCTTCTTAACAGCGGGGACGGTCAAAATGAAATCTGCTTTTTTTTGCACCTCTTTGAACACCTTCTTTCTGAGCGATGAGGTAATCCAATATGGCTCGTTTCCATCTCCATGGGTCCATGGAGTGATTGCAGGATCATAGAAATCATGGTGTATTTTTAGTACATTCGGATGATTTTCATCAAAGTTAGCCATTATTATTTATCTAGTATATGAGAAGTATGATGAATATGAGAAGTGCTGGTGAGGAGAGTTGAGGGTGAAGGTAGTATTTATAACAAAAAAAAAAAAAAAAAAGATATTGAGCTTGGATAAGATTGGACAGCTTTTGTGATGACGTGAAGATATTGGATAAATAATAATTTTTTTATATGGATAAGATGGGATTTCCTTTGATGATGTGGAGATTTTGGATAAATAATAATTTTTATTTTTATTTTTAGATAAGATGTGATATTTCATTTTATTTATATATACATTCTTGAATTTTTTTCATTTATAATTAATATTTACTTTAAAATTTAATTATAATATAATTTTAATTTTTGTAGGTGTGGAAAACATATTTTATTAATTTTTATTTTTATTTTTTGAGATAATATGTGATATTCTATTTTATTTATATATCTATTCTTAATTTTTTTTCATTTATAATTAATATTCATGTAAATACTTTAAAATTTTAATTAATAATAAAATTTAAATTCTTTATGTATGAAAATTTATTTATTTTACAGTAAATTATTTTAATATATATATATATATATATATATATATATATATATATATATTATATATAAATAATAAAAAGGAAAAAGAAAAAAGAAAGGACGAGAAGAAAGGAAGAAAAAAGAAAGGAAAAAGAGAAGAAAAAAAAAAGGTGTTCACTGCAACTTTTCAGAGGTGGGGCCCACTGCCCCACTCTCTCTTCAGGCGCGTACACTGCACGCGCCGTGTGATTGGCCAAGGGGCGGCGACTGCCGCCCCACTTCTCCCTCTTTCCTTTTTTTTTTTTTTTTTTTCCTTTTTTCTCTCCCCTCCCGTTGGATTAACCCCCTCCCCATTCTCAAACCCCTCTTTTTTTCCAACCTATTTATTCTACCCCTCCCCAACCAAACCCCAACCAAACCCCACCAAATCAATGGGTTAAAGATGCTCTTAGACACAGAGTAATGCCGACTTTATATCAGAGAAACAACACATCATACCATCACAACTGTCATCAAAGTTAAGTGTAACTAGAATTCTAACGCTACTAAAAATTGACAATCATATAATAAAGACTCCATCTCAAATTAAAAAAGCATTAAAGTACTTAATATGCCAAATAAAATTGTTCATGCTCTCTCCATATTGGATTTTCTTTTTGTTTTCTGTTGATATGTCTTGAATCTCTCTCTTCGGCGTGATGTACGGGGGTCTCGCTGTCCGGATTTGGTGTATTATCTCAATACTATATATATGGTATTTGAGATCAGAAATTTGTACCCTAATCGGTTAATAAAATCTGTTATTCTCTTTGCCCGTGGACGTAGCCAATTTAATGAACCACGTAAATGTGTGTCTTCTTTACGTTTTCTGTTTTCAGCTCTTTAATCCTTTTCATTCATAACAAACTGGTATCAAGAGCCTGGTCTATTCGATCAGGGTATTTTCGAACCGTAAAGGTTTCTTTTTTGCCGACCGAAAATGTCTGCTTTCAACTTAAAGGTTGAAAAACTCACCGGAAGAATTAGTTTTGACTCATGGCAGATTAAGATGCGATCTTTGCTGAGGCAGCAGGGTTTGTGGGCGCCGTTATCAGGAAAACCTAAATCTAAGTATGTAGATCAAGAAGAGTGGAATACCCGAGAAGAAAAGGCCCACTCGACTACCATGCTATGTCTGTCTGACGATGTTATAATCGAGTTTGCTGATTAGGAAACTACCGCTGCTTAGGGGTGTAATCGAGGCGAGTCGAGTCGAACACTGTCAGGCTCGAGCTCGAGCTCGACTGCAAAACTCGAAGCTCGAGCTCGTCTCGAGCTCGAACAAGCTCAATTTTCTCAAGTTCGAGCTCGGCTCTTTTGAAAACTCGACAAGTTCGAGCTCGACTCGGCTCGCCTCGATTCACATAATATTAATAAAAAAACCTAAAAAATATAAAATAAAATAATTAATATTAATTTTTATTATATATTTAGGGTATATATGTAAATAAGTGAATATAATAAGGATAAAATGGTAAATCTAGTAAAGCTCGATTAGGCTCGCGAGCCTATTCATTAAGTATTACTGAGCTCAAGTTCGAGCTCGATACATAATCGAGTAGCTCGAGCTCGTCTCGATTAACCTCGAGTCGATTTCGAACTTTTCTCGAGTCAATTCCGAATAACTCACGAGCCGGCTCGACTCACTTACACCCCTACCGCTGCTCTCTAGTTAAAGTTAGAGAGTCTCTACATGACGAAGTCTCTAACCAACAAGTTGCTCTTGAGTAATGTTTGTGCCGTTTACGCATGCAGGAAGGTACTCCCCTTCGTGATTATCTAGACAACTTAAATAAAATACTAGATTTGCGTAATATTGATGTTAAAGTAGAAGATGAGGACGCTGCCTTAATTTTGTTAGTATCTTTGCCTGAATCGTATGGAAATTTTGTTGAGTCATTTATTACTGGGAAAGATACTCTGTCTCTGAAAGATGTCCGATCTGTCCTCCACAACAGAGAAGACCGTCAACAGGAAACTGGCTCTACCACAGAAAATCAGGCATCGGGGCTGTTTGTCACAGGTAAAGAAAAAGGGAGATTTGGGAAAAAAACTGGGAAGCCAAATCAGAAAGGTTCAAAAGGTCGTAAACCCGAATACATCTGCAATTACTGTAAAGAAACAGGGCACTGGCAGAATGATTGTCCTAAGAAGAAGAGGAAGTAGGAGAAGAAGGGGGTGTCAGCGGTTTTGCAACTGTGGCAGAAACAGATACAAATTCTGAAGAAGATCTGGATTTGGTTGCAGCTGGACATCTCATCGTAATGATGTGTGGGTTCTTGATTCTGGGGCATCGTACCATATTTGTTCTAACAGGGAGTTCTTCTCGACCTATGAACAGATAGACGGAAGAAATATTTCCATGGCAAATAGTGTTGTCTACAAGGTGTTTGGAATTGGCTCAGTCAGAATACGGACAAATGATGGGTTATTCTTCACCTTGAATAAGGTCAAACATGTTCCACAGATGACAAAGAACCTAATATCATTGAGTCTTCTTGACAGCAAGGGTTTCAGTTTCAAAGGTGAAGGTGGAGTTATGTATGTCTGTCAAGGTTCAAAGGTGGTACTAACAGTCCTGAAACGTGGTACCTTATATTATCTGCAAGGTTTCACTCTGACGGGTTATGCTGATGTTGCATCATCCGTGGTTCAGAACACGAATATGACCAGGTTGTGGCATATGAGGCTCGGTCATATGGGAGAAAGAGGGATGCAGATTTTGTCAAAGCGGGATCTTCTATCTGGGTATAAAGTGCAGAGTCTTGAATTTTGCGAGCATTGTGTGTTTGGGAAGCTTCATCGCAGCAAGTCCCCAAAGAAGGTCGTTCATCAGACCAAGGGGACTCTTGACTAAATTCATATTGATTGTTGGGGTCCGTCACGTGTTGAGTCTATTGGAAACCACATATATTTAGTATCTATGATTGATGACTACTCAAGTATGACTTGGGTAATTATGATGAAGAACAAAAGTGAAGCATTCAAGATATTTAAGCATTGGAAGACGTTGGTAAAAAATCAGACTGGGAAGAAGATCAAGCGAATGCGAACTGATAATAGCCTGGAGTTCTGTTCATCTGATTTCAATGAGTTCTGCAAGGATGCAAGGATTGCTCGACACCACACCATTCGACACACACCGCAGTAGAATGGTGTAGCAGAACGCATGAATCAGACATTGCTGGAGAGAGCGAGATGCATGCTCTCAAATGTTGTTTTGGCTAGAAAGTTCTGGGTAGAAGAAGCAAACACTGCGTGCTATCTGGTTAACCGTGGTCCTCACACTGACATTGATTGCAAGACACCTATGAGTCCATTGGTGCAGAAAATTGTAGTAGAGTTGATAAACAGGTTGAGCTGCAAGTCACTCTCGATGAGAGTAAATCACAACTCCAAGGTGGAGAAGATCAACATACTACTGCTGAAAGTAGAAGTTCAGATGTTCATCCAGAAGCTCGCCAAACAAGCATAGCTGTTGATAGAGCTAGGAGAACAGGCGTGAAGCCTCCTGTGTTGTACGGTTTTGAGGATATGGTGACTTATGCATTACAAGTCGCTGACGAGGTGGAAGAGGAAGAACCATATTTAGGTGAACCATTCACATACAGAGATTCTGTTTTAGGTAGTGATCCGGCTCAATGGCTCACTGCAATGAGAGAAGAGATGGAATCACATACAAGAATCAGACTTGGGAGCTAGTCAAACGGCCTAAGGGGGGGAAGATTGTTACTTGCAAGTGGATATTCAAGAATAAGAAGAAACCATATCCGGTAAGGGTGTGAGATGCAAGGCTCGACTAGTTGCAAGAGGGTTCACACAGAAGGAGGGGGTTGACTATAATGAGATATTTTCACCAACTGTCAAACACACATCCATTAGAGTGTTACTAGCAATGGTTGCACAACATGATTTAGAACTTGAGCAATTGGATGTGAAGATAGCTTTTTTACATGGAATGCTCGAACATGACTCAACCATAGGGGGTTCCAGGTTTTGGGGAAGGAATATTATATTTGCAAGTTGAAGAGGTCCTTATATGGGCTAAAGCAGTCTCCAATGCAATGGTATAAGATGTTTGGCAGTTACATGATCTAATTGGGATACAACAGGAGTCCACATGATTGCTGTGTGTATCACAACAAAGCTGATGATGGTTCCATGATCTATCTCATTCTGTATGTGGATGATATGCTCATAGCTGCGAAGTCCAAGCCTAATATACAGAAGTTGAAGGATCTGCTCAGTGCTGATTTCGATATGAAGGATTTGGGTGCTGCCAAGAAAATTTTGGGCATGGAGATATATAGGGAAAGAAAAAAGAAGAAGTTCTTCGTGTCACAGAAGAGTTACATTGAGAAGATCTTGTCTAGATTTGGCATGACTACCACCAAGCCTATTGATACCCCAAGTGCTATAAATATTCATTTATCCGCTGATTATACACCTAAGTCTGTAGATGAGCAGGATTACATGTCTTGAGTGCCATACTCTAATACTGTAGGGAGTTTGATGTATGCTATGGTCTGCACTAGACCAGATCTTGCACATGCTGTGAGTGTTGTCAGAAGGTTCATGGGACGACCTGGAAAGGAGCATTGAGAAGGTGTGAAGAGAATTTTCCGTTATCTGAAAGGTACGTCTGATGTTGGTCTCTTGTATGGAGGTGATGCTCATGGTTCTGTGACTGGTTACTCTGACTATGCTGGAGATGTTGATAGTAGAAGATCTGTGACTGGTTATGTCTTCACTATTGGTGGTTCTGTTGTTAGTTGGAAGGCAACTCTATATGCTACAAATACTCTTTCTACAATTGAAGCATAATATATGGCATTGACAGAAGCTTCTAAAGAGGGAATTTGTTCTAAAGGGCTTGTAGGTGATCGTGGTCTACATCATGATCAATTTATTTTGTTTTGTGACAGTCTGAGTGCAATCTGTTTGACCATGGATCAGGTCCATCATGAGAGAACCAAACATATTGATGTGAGGTATCATTTTCTGAGGAAAGAGAAGGGAATCAAGGTGATAAAAGTAGGTACTGCTGATAATCCTGCTGACATGTTCACCAAGCCGGGCCCACATAGCAAGTTTCGACATTGTTTGGAATTGCTAAACGTCACAAGTTAATAGTTGCTCTAGGAGGGCAAATCTGAAGCAGAAAAAAAGAGTCTGTTCATCTGGCATTGTAATAATGCATCTGCAAAAAAGATCCAAGTCAAGGTGGTGATTTGTTGATATGTCTTGAATCTCTCGATTCGGCGTGTTGTACAGAGGTCTCGTTGCCCGGCTTTGGTGTATTATCTCAATACTATATATATGGTCTTTGAGATCAGAAATCTTTAAACTAATCAGTTAATAAAACCTATTCTTATTTCTGCCCGTGGACGTAGCCAATTTGGTGAACCACGTAAATCTGTGTCTTTTTTACGTTTTCTGTTTTCTGCTCTTTAATCCAATTCATTTGTAACATTTTCTAACAGTTATCCAAGCATAAATTCAATTTACCTACACTTTGTAAAAGCAGATAAAATAAAATTAAATAAAATAAATTTATATAATTCACAATGTAAAAATGCACATATAACACAATTATACTAGCCCTAGGAAAGGTCGTCTTGTTATGACAAGCATCAATCACCTTGTCTGCTTCCTCTCTTGATATTCATATCATAAAACAACACCCTAAAACACATTTAGCCAGAATTAGGGATTTCAAACCACAAATCTTCAGAAATTGACAAAGAATTGAGAAAAATTAAACCTCCGAGACCACATTACGATTTATCACCTCAAAGCTTTCGAGAAACCACACAATGGAAAAGCCCCCAAAAAAATATATAAGTAAACCTCAAGAAGCACGCGTGACATGAAATTTAAGGTTTTTTGATTGAGTAGCATTTTTGAGAAACTTTGAGTTGTTGGTCAGAATTGATGAAAGGGTAGCCGTATTTTGGTCTCTTGATGAAGACATGGGTGTACCACCGAAAGGAGTTGCAGGTTTTGCTGAAATTGTGTTGTAGTTTGACATAAGATTCGGCGGAAGATTGAGACAAGAGTGGGGGGTAAATTTTGTGGTGGGGGAGGACGAACATGATGATATCATGCTTCGGGAGGTGGGTGGCCACCGTTCAAGGCAGCAGCGGGAGTTTGGAGAAGACAAGTGTTCAACGTTCGAAAGGCTGAATTTGCCCTATGTCTGATAGAAAATTCTAGAGAGAGGTGAGAGCATAAAGTTGTAGAGAAGGTTTTTTTTTTATACTTTAATATAGAAGAACGTATTTACAATATACGTACTAAATAATTTAATATACCTTAATACATTATATGTTCTAAAATTCTTCTAATAGGTGAGTATTAGAATCGAATTTTTTATATTTATTAGTAGTAGTACATAAAAGTGTATTATAATTATGTTATATGTATTAAAATTATATTATTTATATGAAAAAATATTAGTAATATATATTATTATTATTTACCGAGGGTATCATTCATTAGGTAAATTCCATCGTATTTGACTTTCTTTTTTTTATTGGCTCAAAAACTGTATTAAGGAGGTAACATTAAAAAAAAAGAAACTCATACTTGAGAAGGCAAATTGATAGAAAAATACTTTAGGAGGTAAAGTAAAATAAAAATGAGATAGTTGAGGAGACAAATTTTTTTTTAAAAAAAAGAAGTATAACTGGAAATATGATTTTGCACTCGCGTGTATGTCATATTAACGGTGTCCGACAAACTTTTGACTTGAATTGTACTTTAGGAGGTAAACTCAAATAAACGCAAATTTAAGGAGGCAACTTAATAAAAAAAATACCTTAGAAGGTAATGTCCAAATTTCGTGATATTTCAGGAGGCGAAAAAAAATTCTTTTAATATACCTAAATATATTTACAATATATGTTCTAAAAGTTTTCTAATAGGTGAATATTCGAGTCGAATTTTTTACACTTATTTTTTTATTAAAAATAATGTTCGTACGCAAGAGAACGGAGAAATTGTAAGTGAGAAGTTTAACTCGAGTCGAGTCTCTCGAGGAAGACTAATCGGAGGCAATTCTCGTGTTTGATTCACGAATGAGAAATCAACGAAAAGCTATTTTAAACACGCTGATCGAGGAATTCTTAGCGCTCTAAGAATCGTCTCCGCAATAGTACGGAGTCGATTGTAGATGCGGTAAGTTGTCCCGAGTCGTGTCTCTTGAGGATGGATGTGATCGGCCTTCGGTTTTCTTTATCGTTCTTATCGTCGGTTTTGCTAAGTAATTTAACCTAAGAAAGCGATAGTCATTGTTCGATTTTTATAACTAAYATTTAAATTGAAACTTAAGATTTAAAAACATTAAATACTTTTAAAGGAAATTAAAACTTATAATAAAAACGATCAATCTAAACTATTTAGCTATTAAAATTTAACTATTTGAAATTAGGAAAATGGAGGGAAAATTAAAGTCAACTTATTTGAATAAGTCAACAAAATTAACTTAGCATTTAATTAAAGGTTTTTAAGCAAAAGAAGATTTTATAAAACTTTTACTAACTTAAAGATTGATCTAAACAACTTATCAACTTAAAAGCATAAGTTCAAAAGCTAGGAAGCTAGAAAATGAAGATAGGGATTTTAAATGATCAAAACAACCACAAAGCAAGAATCAAACTTCAATACAAGATCAAGATAAAATAACATGGAAATGAAACTATATTAAAGGAAAGAGTTTACCAAATGTACTTGATTACACAAAAGCTTGAATGAGAAAAGCTTTGAAAGATGAATGATTCTTCAAAAGGGAACTTAAAACAAAGTGAACATTAAACAACTAAGATCTAAACTTGATGAATCTATAACTAATTACTAGGAATTATAGAAATTAAAATAAGTAAAAATATGAAAGGGAGATTGTTTTTCTGGTTTTGGAGAGCTTCCTTGGGGAAGAAAGCCGCAGGAGCAAGTTGTCTTCTTGAAATGACGTCTGATTACTTAATACTTCAAAAATCCTGCTTTTCAGTCGATCGACTGGCAGTCGATCGGCCATGTCGGCAGTCAATCGACTGCATCGTCAAAAGCGGCCAAAAGCCCTGGAATTCAGTCGATCTTCGGAGGACCCAGTCGATCGACAGCAGTCGATCGGCCAAGTAGGCCGTCGATCGACTGCGTTGTCCAAAATGCCAAAATTCCCTGGAATCCAGTCGATTTTGCCGGTTCAGTCGATCGACTACAAAGTCAGTCGATCGACTGAACAATCAGTCGGCCGACTGGATTCCAGCGCCCGGCTCGATTTCTCGTTCTTTTCGCGTCCGTCGGTTTATCGAACCTCGTTCGTTGTGCTTCCTTGATTTGTCCGTCCATTCCCGAGTCGAGTATCAATGATCCCAAATGAGCGTGGGCCCCGCTTGGACGTCCTACGGCCAAGAAAATGGAAAAGTGAAAAACTACAAAAATTAATAATAAAACGTACGAAAACTAAGAAAATCTAGAAATACAAAAAACGGCCAACTCGACTCCTAAAGCAACAAAAAGCAAGCGAAAAACACGCAACGTGAAACAAAAACGGTAATGAAAAATATGTACAAAAAGATGCAAATCACACGCGATTGAATTTCATTTTTAAAATTATAATATCTAAGACGGTAATTTAAATGACGAGAAATGAAGTTGACAGCTTGAAAAGATTAATAAAATGGGGGTCCATGGCACTAGAATCGTCTCCATGATAAACTGACATTTTATCTAACACTTAATCTACGAGTTGGGTTGTCAATCCAACTTGTAGATTAAACACCAAATAATGCCAATCGATGGTTCCAAACTCATCCAGGTACTGGACCCAAGAATTCTAAATGCAAATAATCAAGAAACGCAGCAAAACTCAAAATAAACATACACATAAATAAAGAGACAAAAAGCTTGAAATAAAGCACAAATGGAAAATGAGCTTGAAGATCAACAATTATATTCATATCAATTTCTAACAATTATGTAACATAAAACCATGAAAAATGCAAGAAACACAACTACGAATCAAGAATATCATAACCCAACAAGAAAATTCATAATCAAAACAACAAGAAATTGTAATAATAAAAGAAAGGAAATGGAAAGCTTACTGATTAATAATGGTGGGTTTCAATGTTCGAACGAGGAATTAAATGAATTGAGACTAAGCTACGTCCAACATTCGAGCAATGCTTAAAAATCTATAAAATATTAAAACTAAAAAGCTGAAAATTTTAATGAAGAAAGTGAGAAAATGAAGAAAAAAATGGAGACATCTTTGGGTTTTAAAACCTTAAGGGGTTCAAAACTCTTATTTGTAAAATGAAATATTATATTTATAGAGGTGAAATTTCTGGGCAAAATAGTCATTTCACCCAAAACGGCCTAAATTAGCCTGATCACCGATGCTGGGAAATGGCCCCGTCGATGGCACGCCGACTGACGATTCGACCGGGTGTCGACGACGCGTCGATTGGGCGTCGATGGCACGCGTCGATCAATGACTATGCTTCACAGGTTCTAGTCGTGTTTTCATCAAATCGAGCCAGTTGTGATTCTCGGGAATGCTCTTAGGCTTGACCGACTTTCCTAAAGCAAAGAAAATCAAAATAACATAAATATCTAAAAAAAAAGTAAAAGAGATATGAAAAAGACAACAAACGCCATGAAAACACAAAATAAAAAAAATGGGATAAAATATGACTAAGACCCGACTAAAGCACACACAACAAGATACAAAAGAATTCAAAAACACACACAAATATGCACAAATCAACTCTCCCACACTTAGCTTTATGCTTGTACTCAAGCAAAACTGAGTCTAGACATACACTACAAGAAAACAGTGAAATGCTGACGGGCTGTACCCGTCAGCAGCAGTTTGCTGACGGGTATGGCCCATTAGCATTTATTGACGGCTTGTTGATGGGTTTGGTCC
>BMAC01000015.1:2228660-2275414 GCA_014905375.1 Phtheirospermum japonicum | reverse complement strand
ATGCTGACGGGCATATCCCGTCAGCAAAATCAAATAATACTGACGGGTTTGTGTCGTCAGCATTTTCAAAGTTTATTTTATTTTATTTTTAATTTTATTTAAAAATTTTACATGTTTTATTTCACATATCAATAATTCAATAGGAGAATTAATTTGCATTTCCTGAAAAAAATATAAAATTAAAATTAAAATATAATTAATTAACAGTTTTAGCGTATAATGTATAAAACATAAACAAATTACCAAATATAAATATTATTTGTTCCTAAATCAATTAAACCGTATCATCATCATCATCATCAGCAGCAGCAGGAGTAGGAACTAGAGCACCAGGAGCATTAGAGGACCGCCATCGACGTCGCAATGCCATCGCTGCGGAGACTTCCCTTATTACCTGGTCACGGAGAGCCTCCTCATTCTGTATCATCTGACGTGTATGGTCCTCACACATGGCCTGGAGATGCTCTTGTTGTGCACGCTTGATCGCCTCGACCTGGATCTTCAAAAGCTCCATCTGCGTCTGGAGCTGCGAGACACGACTATAAGGAACAGACGGGGTATCGCCCCTGGAACTCTTTGAAGCCAGAAGAGAGCCTAAACATCCCGTGCCAAACCGCCGACCCTTCTTAACTCCGACGGTTTGTAGATAGACCGTGTTCTCGTCGATGGAGGCAGGATCCGGTGATGAAGCACGAGCCGCCTCCAGATGTCTCTGATACTCCTCCTGCAATACTTTGATTGATGTAATATTTATCATTACGAGGATATGAAACGAAATATATATATTTATATTAATTACATCTAAAAAAATACTTACAAAGTCTGCAGCAATTGAGTATCAGTGAAAGAGCTGTCGGGTCTCTGGTGCATGGCCAGGAAAATTTCGAATGCATTGGGTTCCCTACCCAAATCCTCGCGCTGTATACAATATTTCAATTGTTTTTTTATTATGAGATAATTAAATTTACGGCGAGTTAAATTTATAAACATATTTTAAAATGACTTACGAGCCGACGTGCATGAGCAATCGCAATGCGAGACCCTCCTTTGTGCTTGGATATCCCAGTACCAGGTCCGCTGGGCTCGCACAGCCTGTTTTTGCTTGCTTGCTCCGACTGCTTCTTGTTCTCTGGCTTCTCAAACTCCACAAGACATCTCCTTCAGATTTGCTCGTTGACACACGTGGCCACCTTCCCCTCCTTTTTCCATGTCTTCTTCCATTCGTTGAGATGGCTGCGCCACGAGGCAGCCATAGAACTGTAGAAACTCTTTTGTACAACCGCCTCAGAATATACACTTGGGTCCCAATAACAGCGCTTCTGCAAAACAAAACAACTTGATTAATAAAAATCATTATATATAATAACTTTAGAAAATAATATTTTTTTAATTACCAAAAACTCGGGCCACCACAACTGATGAGAATGGGAAATATGTTGGTACTTCCACCCGTCGGGGTGTACACGAGCCTCGTGGATATCACAAAGGATAGTCGGTAACTCCAACGAGTCACTGCGTATCCTTGTAAAATATTGAGTGGCAATATATTGAAAAAAATAATTGATTACTTACAAAAATTAAATTAGAGTTACTTACCTTGGGGGGACGACAAAGATCTCGATCATGCCAAGACGTGGTGGCATGAGTCCTTTCGATGTACTGGCCTTGGACAGGGTGGATGGAACCATCGGTGGGGTCGCTCCCGATAAGTCCTTCGTATCATCGTCTTCATCGTATATCTGACGAGGAGACATTGATGATGAACTAAGAGTAGCACTGCCCGAAGATGGGCCGAGAGAAGAGCGCCCACGACCTCTACCTCTCATCTAAAAAAATATTAAGATTTGAGCACAATTAAACCGGGTATGCAGGTAGGCCCCTAAATAGAAAATGTAGTTTGTATGTGTGGGGTAAAATAAAAGTGTCTTTGTCAATACATCTGTGACCAATGGCCATGCTCCACATGTTTCAAATCAGTTTTAGTTTAATTTTACAAAGAGTTTTAGAATTTGTAAAATTAAAGTAAAGGGCATATTTATAAATTTACAAATATATTTCAGTTTTACTTATGAGCTGATGTGCATGACCAATCGCGGTGCAAGACCCTCCTCTGTAAGCTGTCGTCGGGTTTTCAATTTTTTTTGAATTTACACACGTCGTTTACTAATTATTTAATTACTTAAATAAAAATAATAATTTTATGAGTAGTGAGCTTGCGCACGTTGTTTACCAAATTCTCAGGCCCAGCTTTGTACACTTCAACTAACTTATCAGATTCTAGTTATTTTTTTAATTTCAACTCATCGATGATTTTATTAGCCTCGGTCGATTCTTTGATCGTCTTAATAGCATCCGACTTTCTCGTGATTCAAATCCTCGATCTCTAAACTCATTGTTACAATCATCGTGCTCTATTTTTTGGCGCTTGATCAGTTACTCGAGCATGGAACGAATAGTTAATCTCATCTCATTGTTATTTAGAAATTCATAAACATAAAAAATTAAATTTAATAACAAGTCTAGCATTTGACACGCGATTGAAAATATGATCATAACAATTTCATGAATTTCATCCTGGAAGTTTTTTAAGTGTAGAAAAGTTTTATATAATCATATCTTATGATTACACTCCAACTAACTCACTAGAAGTGAGGTATGTGTCCTCTTTATATACACAAGAGACGTGTTCCTAATCTAGGGTTCCTGTCTCCTATTCAAACCACAATACCATAAATAACCACCGACTTAGAATTAGGATTCCTCCTATATGCTAAGTTTTCATATATATTAGAACTCTCGTATATGTTAAGTTACCATAATAACTAGTGGGCCAATAACCATATTATTCCATTAGTTTTCCGAGCCCCATACCATATACCCCAGTCCATATCAGCCAATTTGGGCGCAATGTTCCATCAACCACATAGCCAGCTTGCAATACCGAGTTGTTAATAACATTTACCTTATAAGAGCTCGCCACCCCCATATAAGAGCTCTCCACTCCTATATAAGAGCTCACCACTCTTATGAATAGCATGCCCTCCTATAGAAGAGCTCGCCTATCCTAAAGAAGAGGTCACCTCACAGACCTAAATCCTTATGCATACCAGCCTAAATATTTGATGTCGTATCAGCTAATCCCCTACATTCTGCTTGATTGAGGTAGGAAATCAAGTGGAATGTAATCATAAGCATCTCCAAAGGTCAATCCTACAGGCCTCTTGGTAATATGGACTTCATAAATTTTATAATACAACTTCTCCAATATAATGAAGTTCTATTTCACTGCATCAAATAACTTTAGTTCGCCATGAATGAATCATACCTCAGTTTATAAAAACCTACACTTTTTATCTTCTCAATCCTAATGTCATCAAGTTAATTCGTAAAACCTATAATCCTTAAAACTCTCATCCATATGAACCATAAAAAAAAGTTATATAAATACCTTAATCATAAAAACATCTATTTAAGCATCGCCATAAGACCTGTTATCCATGAACCTTCCCATAAAGCCAAAACACCACAACACTTACCGACCTCATAACATATCCATTTTTTGCCAATATATGCAAGCGTAAACTCATTTAAGATTATCATAAAATTACTACCAACCTGACGTAAGTTAGTCAAAATAAACCACTGCACATCAAACCAGGTAAAACCATATAAAACCACATAGAACCAAGAAAATCACTCAGTCCCCCATGTTTAAATAAATTGAGCAAAGTAAAACAGCTAGAGCATACCAGACTAGAGAACCCAGGAAACATATTCAAATAACCACTAATCAAACAAACATATATACATATTCGGGTTGACCTCTACTCATAAAAAAAACCCAGAACCATAAAACCCTACGCACTACTGACCTATAAAAACATCAACTCACAATCATCAATACCATATCGCCGACCTATAAAATAGTTCAACTAAAAAACCATTTATCCAACCTAAAACAGGTCGGCCAAAAAACCATTTCTCCGACCTAAAACAAGTAGAGCTATCCATACCCATAGTTTTATCCTTAAGCCCTAATTTACCTCTTCGACCTAAGCACCGACCCATAGCCTCATAAACCAACCAAACTATATAAAACCAAATCTAATCAACTAAACCATACCAACCATAAATAAACCCAAAAAACCAACTAATCCAAATAAAACATATAACCACATAACCAAATACTCATTTAGACCACACCAATTAGACCATATAAATAGTCATTCCCCCTTATTCTAAACCATAATTATATAATATCTCCAACCTAAATAAGTGTGGACCATAACAATAAAACCATAAACTATGTCGGCAGAAACCATCACCAACCTAATAAAAGCGTCGGCCTATTCCATATTCAACTCATTCCATTAAACCATCAGCGAACTAATAAAAGCGTCAACCCATTCCATAAGCAGACAACCATATCCATATAAACCATTTCCGACCTAAACAAGCGTCAACTCATAACCATGAAACCATAAAATCATAAACCATCGTCGAACTAAACAAGCGTCAGCCCATAACCATGAAACCATAAAACTATAAACCATCACCGACCTAAACAAGCGTCAGCCAAAAAAAACCATAAAAACCATGAAATCATAACCATCACCGACCTAAACAAGCGTCATCCCATAAAACCATAAAACCATAAACGAGAAACCATCGCCGACCTATAAAAGAATCGACCCATAACCATAAAAACCATCAAAGCATAAACCATCGCCGAGCTATAAAAGCATCGGCCCATGACCATAAAAACCATTAAAACATAAACCATAAACCATCGCCGACCTAAACAAGTGTTGGCCGATAAGTACAAAAACTACCAAAAATGCAAACCATATTCCATTGCCCTAGGAGTTAGGCATAATACTTCTTCAGATGGAAAATATTCTAGATCATTGGTAACGCCTTTCCTTCCTCCTCTCCCAGCACATATGCACCTACTTTTAATACCTTGAGCACCTTTAATGGTCCCACCCTCTTAGGATCCAACTTCTTTGTGGTATATATCGTATCAGCACATTTCCACACCAGGTCGCCCACCTAGAATTGCAACCTTTCTACCCGTTTATCATACACCACTTGAATCCTTTGCTTTTATCTTTACAAGCGTACTGCTGCTTTTTCCCTTATTTCCTTAATTATTTCTAACGCTCCATAGCCAATCATTCATTTTCTGCTTCATTAAAAGTGTCCAGGCGGTGCGACCCCCCTATGATTTATGTGGGGATAACAGCTTCCATACCATAAACAAAACTGAAGGGTGATTCACCTATAGTAGTTTGAGGGGGTCGTTGATAAGCAAACAAAATAGAAGATAGTTCCTGAAGCCAAAGTCCCCCTGTTTTTTCCATCCGCAACTTAATTGCCTGCACACTAATTATGTTAGTAACCTCAACTTGCCAATTATCTTGGGGGTGCGCTACCGAATCAAAATGATATTTCATCCCCATTGTTTTGCACCAATCCAGCATCATATGCCCATTGAATTGTGCACTATTGTCCGAGACTAACACATGCGGCACGCCATACATGCTAAAAATACTTTTAAAAATAAAATCAATTATTATATGCTCAGCTATATTGGTCATAGCCTCGACCTCCACCCACTTCGTAAAGTAATTCACTACGACCACCAAGTAAAGATTTTTGCAAGGCACCCTCAGCAATGGCCCTACTATGTCGATACTCCATTACGCAAATGGGAAAGGAGAGCTCATCACAATCATGTCTTCTGCGGCCACATGGATTATGGGTGTGTGCATCTGAGATTTCTTACAAGTCATAACGAGCTTACCAGCCATCCCCTTCATCCCCGGCCAGAAAAAACCAACTCACAAGGCTATCGCGACTAATGCCCTACTTTTGGCGTGGTCTCCGCAATATACCTCATGTATTTCGCGCAACACTTCTAGCCCACTCTTCTCATGATAAGTCATGAAACAAAATCGCGCCACCTTCCTGGCCTCTTTGGTAGTCAATTGTATATATCAAGTGACCACCTTTTCAAGAATATCCCAAACCGATGCTCGCCAATCCTCCCCTTCACCTATCTCCATCACCTCCTTTACTTTATCCGAACTACTATTTGCAAATTTCATTAGAGTAACTATCTCCATACTACAAGTACCTAATGCCCATGCCATCTTGACGAGCTAATCCACCCTTTTATATTTAGCTCACGGTAGATGCTCTAATCTAAATTCCTCAAACTGGGCTACTACCTTCTTGATATTTCCCAAGTACTTCTGCATGCGTTCCTCTCTTTCCTTTAAGGATCCATCATACTGGCGAGCTACCAGTTGAGAATCTGTGTACGCCTTTATCTATCTTACTCTTAACTTGTTTTCCATCTTGATCCCCTAAAATAATGCCTCATACTCAGCTCCATTGTTGGAGGCTTTGAATCCTAGCTTGACCCATAAATCAAAGTTTTCCCCTTCTGGTAAAGTTAAAATGACTCCTAGTCCAACACTGTCGCCATTGTAGATCCATCCACATGTAGTAAACATTCTTTCGGCTCAGTTTTGTTCTCCGCAGAACGTACCATCTCTTGTAAAAAGTCTGTTATCACCTGTGCCTTAATTGTTGTTCTTGGCTTATATACCACATCATATTGACCGAGCTCGACGGCCCACTTCACCAATACTCCCAACACATTCAAATTATTTAATATCTACTTGAGCGCTAAGTTGGTACACACCTTGACCTTATAACCCAAAAAATAACGTCGAAACTTCCTCGCCATGTAGATCAATGCAAATCCACCCTTTTCCAGTTCTGAATAATTCAGATCGGCTCCTCTAAGCATCCTGCTTGTGTAGTAAATAGGATTTTGAACCCCAACTTCCTCCCTAATTAGCACCGAACTTACTGTGACCTCCCCGAAAGATATGTAAAGTATTAAATCTTCCCCTGGAATAGGTTTCATCAGTAATAGGATCTTAGCCAGGCACTCCTTGAGCTTGTCAAAAGCCTATACTGCCTACTTGGTCCAATCAAACTTGGACCCCTTTCTCAAATTCCTGAAAAATGGAAAGCCTTTCTCCGCCAATCTGGATATAAAGCGACTAAGCCCGGCAATATGACCTGTTAACACCTATACGTCTATTACAGTCCATGGTTGGGGAATCTTCACAATAACTCACACTATCTCTGGGTTTACCTCAATGCCCCTTTCCATTACCATGTATCCCAAATATTTGCCAGATCGGACTCCAAAAGCACACTTCTTTAGATTCAACTACATGCCATAATGCCTTAGCATAATAAAGGATTTCCTAAATCTCCCACATGTGATTCTTCTTTCTTGCTCTTCACAAGCATATCATCCACGTAAACCTCAATGGTTAACCCCAACAGGTTCTTGAACATCATGTCTACTAATCTTTGATAGGTCGCCCCTTCATTTTTTAATCCAAACGAAATTGAAACAAAGCAATATGTACCCGTCGAGATGACAAAGATCACCTTAGGTTGGTCCTCCTTTTCCAGTGGAATTTGATGATATCCTTGAGATTCATCCATCATACATAGCAGCTTGCATCCTGAAGTTGAATCTATTAATTGATCGATGCGTGGCAGCGGGTAATGTTCCTTCAGGCAGGCCTTGTTTTGTTCATAGAAAGCAACACATATCTCCACTTGCTCCCTATATTTGTCACCATCACAACATTGGAAAAGTACTCTGGGAATCGGATCACCAGGATGTGGCTAGCCTTTTTGCACTTCTTTTTCGATCACCTTATCTAATTCCACCCTGAAATGTCTCCATTTCTATCTTACAGGTCGTGTTGTGAGATCTGCATCAAGTGGTGCTGTCTGACCTCATGAGATATTCCTGGTAATTCCTCGTCTCCAAAAGCAAAGATATCCCGAAATCCCCTTAACAAAGAAACCATCTCTGACCGTATGCTCTCCGTCATTTGGCTTTTTATCCTTGTGGTATATTTTGGTCTGTCCTCTTCTATGGCAATGTCCATAAGCTCACCATGAGGTCGGATAGAATTCTCATCCTCCCTTAACTTTTTAGCATTAAGTATTCCTTCTTGTAAATCCCCGCTCTGTTACCTCTTTCTATCACTCATCCCCTTCTGTACAGTTATCTGGTAACACGATCGAGTGACTTGTTATTCTGATAACACCTCTCTCACCTTGTCCCCTGCTGGATATTTCACACTCGTGTGGTAAGTAAAAGTGACTACCTGAAATTCATTGAGAGCAGCTCGCCCGAGTATGATATTTTAGGTTGAAGTGGCCTTGATTATCAAGAACTTCAACCTCTTCTCCACCCGCAACTCACCTTTCCCCATTCGACCGGAAGCATCACTTCTCCTTCTGTGATGACTTGCGCTCCATTGAAAGCATAGATAAGCGTTTGCACAGGTCGTATTTTTACCTCTAAGTTCGTCTTCTCCAAGCATGTTTGGTAGAGGATATTGACCGAGATTCCATTGTCCACGAATACCCTTTTAACTTCATACCCTGCTACTACAGCTTCGATCACGAGTGGGACGTTATGCTACACTGGAAAATCCCGTCGTTCATCTAAGTTAAAAGAGATAAATTGTCCTGTCACTGGAGTTTGCCTATTAATTGCTGCGACCTCACATGGTCCCAGACGAGCTAATTTCACATGTCGTTTTCGTGCATTATTTCTGTTGGCCAACCTGATATCATGTTTATCCTTCATATATTATTCCCAGTAGCTCTTCCCTGATTTTCCCTTCTTTGCCCTTCTTATCTCGGTCGTCCACTCGCCTGTGCCTGTGGTGGTCCCCCTGGTGCTGGACCCGGTAAAGCCTACCTCTGTTCTTGGGGTTCCTTGACTTATATACCACGTCCTTCAGGTGTCCTGTTTTGATCAGCCTCTCAATATCCTCCTTTAAGTGTCAACATCATTAATTAGAATGCCCATAATTGTTGTGGAACCTGCAAAAGAATTGAGATGTCAGGTTAGTAGGAATTCCCGTATAATCTTCCAGCCACCTGATAACATCAGGCCCTTGGTTCTCTATGATTGTGAAAACCCTCGCCCTTGGCATTTCCAAGGGTGTGAAGTCCGCGTCCTCCTGACATACTCTTTCGTCATTCCTTGCTTTCCCCCCACATATTTGGAAATTTGATAATTCATAAACATACATTCATATTTTTCATGAACATAAAAATATTATTCTTTAAACATATCAATTCATATATTAAATTTCTTGGTTTTTTCATTTATCTTTATAATATTTGAAAATTTAATGTATAAATTGATATGTTTGAAGGATAATATATTTATGTTCTTGAAATATATGAATATTTGTTTATGACTTTTTAAATGTGGTTTATATGTATATAAAGTTATTTAATTTACTTATTTTTAAGTTACAAAAAAAAATTAGATTTATATTTTTATTATTTTTTGCCCGGGTAAGTAATTAACTCGGTGACCCGACTGTTGACTCGGTAACTTGGTAATCAGTATGCCTGTTTGGGTCAGTGTACGGGAAAAGTTTCAAAATATAGATAGAACATTTATAATTTAAAAGCACACTTTTGGCGGGGGAAATATTGTATATACTATTTAAAAAATATATATTTTTTTATTTTTAAAAATACATAAATATATTCTACAGATCAACTACAAAAACTGTGAAATGTGGATTATCCTACTAAGAAATATGATTAACACAATATAATGTAATATCTACCCTAAAATGTAATGTAATTATTATAATCATAGATATTAATTAATTTAATATTTATATCAATATATTTAATAGAAGAGAAAAATATTTTTTACCTCCTGAACTATGACCATTTTGACACTTTGCCTCCTAAACATTTTTTTCATGCAAATTACCTCCTAAACTGTGCGAATTTTGCACTTAGCCTCCTGAGCTCCCATTTTTGGTGGAGATTCTATCCGAATCTCACTCGTGTGACATGCACGCTAACATATAAGGGGTAAAATTGACTTTCCATCTCCTACTCATGACTCCCGCTCAAAACAATGCGAGTTCAGGAGGTTAAGTGACAAATTCGCACAGTTTAGGAGGTAATTTGCATGAAAAAAAAGTTTAGGAGGCAAAGTGTCAAAATGGTCATAGTTCAGGAGGTATAAAATATTTTTCTCTTAATAGAATATAGGAAATTATGGTTTTGGAAARATCCTTACATATCTCAAATCATTATCCAATTATTTGGTAAGTAATTAAATAATATCTATAACCATAAATATTTATTTAGTAATTAAATTAATGATTGAAACTTTCCTTTAAATGTGTTACCCAATTTAGGAACACATTTTGACGGGAAAACTTTCAGGCTACTATTTATAAAACGCTAGCCTTTTTATTTATATATAGATAAGTTAATCTCAATTAAGAAAACTTGGATTTGAGAGAGGAGGTGATGAAAGAAAAAATAGAACTGAAAGAAAAAGCTCAAAAGCAGTGGAAAGAAGCTTAAAGGAGAAAAAGTGGCAATACATTATGATCCAAGACCGTAGTGTATTGGCCCCATCCGTTACAAAATCTTATGAAACCATGCAAGCTCAAATATTGAAAAAATGGGAAAGTGACATTCTTTACTTTTTTTTTTATTTTTTTTTTTTTTTTTGAATTTGGCTAGAGTTTTTGCTTCCTTTAAATACTTGCTTATACCTTCTTTTTTTTCTCTTTTTTTTTTTTTGATATGAGAGTATCATGGCACCAAAATTGGACCCTTTTGTGAGTATTTTGTTTTCCTTTTTSCCATTCTCATCCCTTCAAATAAAATAACTATTATTCATTTATTTTTGCACCTTTTTTTATTATTATTGTAAGTCTCTTAATTTTGTTCCTTTTAATAATTATGTGGTGTGGGTTATTTGTTGAATGCTGGTGAGAAACCCCTTCAGGCAAACAAGATTGAAATCAATTCAGCCCAATAATTGGTGGATTATTTATTGAATGGTAATGATAAATTGGTTCTATTCCCCTCATTGTGGAAGTTGCAAAGATTTTAATTCTAAAGTTTACAATTTAGGGATTGTTTTATATAGTTGTTTAATTTTCTTGTTCGTTTGTTGATTTTTGGCTTAATATGTAGACCTTAGTTGTGGTCTCTGTGTTTTATCCCTTAAGTTTTGGGTTTCTATCTATGGCKAATATATTTCCAAACATTAGATCAATATTTTTTTCTCTTTTGAATAGTTCTTTTCTTTCGTTGGGAGATGTATATATGTGTTCCCGCTGTGTTTTCTTCTTTTTCTATATTTAAGCAAGGCTCTAGGTTTTAAATATAAATCTTATGTATTTGAAGAACTTGAATCTAGATGTTGGTAATCAATGTTGAGTAAGATATTTTAAAATTACGGTATTAGAAAGTTGTACCTTCCTGCAATGAAATTGAAAGTATACAACGAACCGGATCGTGATCTCCTAGTTATTAACCATAATGCTCTGAGTTTACACGCAGTCACATTAACTTTGTCTCTTGCTCATAATAAAAAAAAAATCAAATTTGTAGTGTGCGTAAAAACCACATATTTTGTTTCCATTGTGGACAATGCTACACTTGTTTGTTTCTTACTACTCCATGAGATAACACTATCATTTAGTAAAAAATCATAACCAGACGTGGAGTTACATCCATCAACGTCACCACCACATCCATCACCTGTGTATCATCATAAATTTAAGTTATTTCCTAGATAATAAAATAAAACCATGTATTACTCTCTAAGTATCGAATAAAATCTTTTAACTATCTTCCGGTGTTTTCTACCCAAATTAGACTAATACATGATAATTAGACCTATGACAGAACCAATTTGTGGACGTTTGCATAACATTGCATACATCAGACTTCCAGCTGCATTTGCATATAGCATATTTGACATCTTTCTTTTTTTTCAGAATGAGTTATTGGACTCATTTAATGGCTTAAGTTAGAGATATTAATCTGATTAAAATCGACAATTTTCTTAACCGTAGGTATACAAACTAAAACTGAACTGGTGTAGAACCGGTTATGATTTCTGTTTGTACCGGTTCTCAATTTAGTTAAAAGCTGCTAGTGTTTTTTTCTATCCAATGTTTTTTATTTTGAAACAAAAAATTATGTATTTTGAAAATTTTATTTTGAAAAAACAATAAAAAAAGATTTAAAAAACAAACAAAAGAACAAAGTTAAAAAAAAATTTAAAAATTTTTATTTAAAAAAAAGGACTTGATTTTAATTCTAATATTAGAAATTGAAATTAAGATTTTAATATTGAAATTAACTTACCTAGTTATCCTCATAGTCATAGAGAAATCAAAACCCACGTAGTTTGGAATTTTTTTTGGAAATAAAAATAGTTTAGATTTTTTTTTTAAAAAAGGACTTGTTTAATTATAATAGTATAAATTAAAATTCAAAAATTTTAACTTCTAATATTGGAATTAACTTTCATATGTATCCTCATAGAGGAATCAATACCAACGTAGTTCAGATTCTCTATTTGGAGAAAAAGTTTAGGAAATATTTTCGTTGAAAAAAGGACTTGATTTTAATTCTAATATTAGAAATATTAAAATTCAAAATTTCAAGTTTTAATATTGGAAATAACTTGCCTACGTATCCTCATAGAGAAATAAAAACCCACTTAGTTCTTATACTTAACTTACTTTACCTATGTGGATAGTGGAGGAGGCTCATCATTGTTCATTCATTGCCATAGTTGCTTCCCGAAGTGCCATCACAATGGTCGCTTTATTCACTTTCATTGAGATATAATTCTTGTTCACATTTTTTAGCTTTAATCCAATCATTAATTAATATTTTATTTTCTGATTTTTTGATAATAAGTTAGATTATCGATCATCCAACACAAAGCCACCTGTTGAAACAAGAATGACAAGAACCGCCTTTGCAATCCTAAAAAGTGTAGGAAAATAGAAGTCATTCTCGATTAAAATTTCACAATATCATTAGTACCATTGGGTTTGTTTAGGATACTTCCCAATTCAAATTACCTTAATAAGATCCCAATTCTTGAATTTGACTAGAACTAGCCTTTTATCGTTTTCACTAAGTATCCTCAATCGTTCTTGTATATGGGGCTAGTGCTTGTCGAGGGTCGTTAGTAATGGTCGTACATTAGAAGTACTACTATGATTAAAACCAACATTGGGGGAAGGTGAAGAGGGAATATTAAAATCACAACAAAATTTGGTGTATTAACTAAAAAGAGAAAATAAAGTTTGTTTAACTTGTTGAGAACAAAGTAACGGGTTAGGAATCGATATTTCTAAACAAGGATCTAATGCTTCATAATGAATTGAAAGTGAATTTTCTAAACCTTCATTTCGATAATCCGAGCCTAATGTTTTCAAAAAATATAGTTGGAATGTATAGAAAATATTTAACACATTTCGTCAACATGCTAGTAATGAAACACTATAATTGAGGCGAATCTACTAAAGAAGTACTAATAAGTATAATTTTGAACACATTGATCAAGCAAAAGTGTAGAGCGAAGATAATAAACACCGGATAAAGTCATAATTGCATTATTAATATCTGTTAAAAGCGAAATCATATTATAAAAATCATCCACATATGAGAAAATAAAACAAAGTCAACATTTTGAGTAGCTAAAAAAGCACACAATGCTTCTCTATATTCAAAAGAATCATTTAGCAATTTATAAGTAGAGTTCCAACAAATCGGCATATCAATAGATAATTTTTGGAATGTAACCATTGTTTCGGCAATGTTATCATTTTTTTTTGTAACTTATTTATTTTCAAAATATAAAATACCACACTTCTAATTAGAGCAATCTCATTTTTGAAAGTAGATAAACCATCTTGAACACATAAACTCAAAATATTATAAATGCATCTATCATGAAATCTTTTACCACCAATAGTAGGTTGACAAAATGTTTTTAGCTAAACTAGCCGTATTAGCGGCGTAATTATCAAATGAAATTTAAAATATTTTGCTACTTAAATGATACTCGATGAAATAACATATATTTTGTGCGAAATATAGACTGTGGTATGTGAACTATTCAACTCTCTTTTGCAATCAAATATTTTTTCACAGTCCAAGAATTATCAAACCAATGATATGCGATTTCCATATAATTATTATGATGATGTGAATTCGTTAAAATATCCAAATATATTGAGACACTATGCGGCAGACTATCAAATAAAGAAGTCAAATTCAATTTATATTCACCAAATATGTTATCAAGATCACGAGTAACAGTATTATTTGAAATACTAGTATCACATGGATTAAATTCACCTCTAGTATAATTTTCATAATGACTAGTATGCGCATGATTATAAGGAAGACCCATAACGACAACAAGTCTTGCAAGAAATTTTCTATGACCACTTTCGCTATATTGAAATAAATTAAAACTCATACCTTGACCCACGGAAATAGATAAAGATGAGAAGTGAAATTGTGTTTGAGAGCTATCAACGCCGTATTCTTCGTAATGCTTCTTCTCCATATGTGATATCATCGTCCCGTAACCTGTATAATTATAATTGATGGCATAGTGCTTGGGCCAATAATTTCCTTTTGCACGACTTACATCATCGATCATCATTTTTTGTAAAATGATATTTGAAGATGGGGGATTTGAGTTCCTTTGCCTTCAGTTTTCTTGGAGGTGGGGGCTGCATAGCACGGTTAGCTCCCCTTTCTTCCCCATCTTCATCAAGATTTACATGGGCGGGTGGTTAAGACTCGTTGGAGGTAGGTAAATCCTCATCAAAGCCGATATGATTATATAACTCATCTATTTCTTGTGACATCATCTCATAGAAAACATAATCATCAGTAACGACCGAAGGTCCTCGACCTTAATTAGTATTAGTATTAGTAGTAAAACAAGAGCTTGTTATAATAATATTAGAAGAATATCATAATATTAGTAGTATTTTTTCACAACTTATGTTCGAAAATACAAGAAAACAAGAATAAGGTTTGAGTTGAATTAGTGTGAGGACTGGTTTTGGAGAGGGGAGTATTTATAAGTGTAAAAATAGACTTAGTTTTTTTTTTCAAAATGTAATCATTGGAACTACCGATTTCTAGTTCAAGCTGGTGATTTTTGGTTAACCAAATAATTTTTTATAGCCATTGATCATCCTGGTCATTGATTTCTAATGATCTATAAACTGTCGATTTTGAACCGATGATTCATCATTAATTTTTTAGCGGTTTAACAGCTGCTTAAAATCGGCGGTTCTGGTTCAACATTTTCATGAATCGTAACCAAACCGCCCAAAACAAGTTCACAGTTTCAGTTCTAACTATGAATCATGGTCAACAGTTAACTAAACCGTTGACCATAAACCAGAACCAGGATTAATTCTTTATAGCGTTCTCTATTTCTTTATGTGGTTCGTTGGTTAACCGTAACCAACTTAACATCTCTAACTTAAATGATTCTTCTTGACATCTTGAGTATCCATAGGTTTTTAGTTATCCATATTGAATTGTTATAGGAGTATGTTTCTAGCGAAACTCAAGTAACCTCATAGAGCGATCGCTACGGATTTAACACCAAATATGTACTTCGCGTCACACTTTTCAAACATTTCAAAATTTCTGGATAATCATTTCTTAATGTTATGGAGGAACTTTTTGTCATTTCCAGTGAATAGTATCCACATAAAGTGACATAGACACAATATGACAAAAATATAGAATTCGTCCATTAAATTTTAGGACTTGGCAAAAATGGCCCACTAAATACAGGGGTGGTAAACTTAGTCCACCAATTAAATTTTTGTCACACATTTAATCCAATTTTGGATATTTTGACCAAAAGACAGTCGGTCAAAATCTAAGGAGTTGCAAATTTGGTCCACCAATTAAATTTTTGTCGCATATTTAGTCCGAAATTTGGAGTCACACGCGTATCACATGAAATTTTTGGGCTAGAACTCCAATCTTTGGTTAAAATTAGACTAAAAGTGCGACAAATATTTAATTGGTGGACTAAATTTACCACCCCTGTATTAAGTGGACCATTTTTACCAATTCCAAGAAGTTAATGGACGAATTTTATCCACACAATACTATTCAGCAATCATGATAAAATCATATGAGATAATAGTAGTGTGATATCTCAAACACCATTATCTTGAAGATTTCTTTAGTTCATAAATCAAACGTATCAATTTACAGCCTTTTATTTTTCTCTTGGCTTGGAAGAATGAAATTTGACAGTTGTTGCATGTATATTTATCGCTACAAGTGATTCGAACTTTTCGCACCTAATTTTATCAATAACTTTGTCAAAGCTTGAAAGCTCATTTTCAAGAGTACGAGTTCGCTTGTAGGTTGGCAAGTTCAACCGAGTCGATTCTCTCTAGGAAAACTAATCGGAGGTTCATTTTGTGTTTGTTTTCACGATTAAGAAAATATCAAGCCACTAATCGGAGGTTCATTTTGTGGGGTTGAAAGATTGAGTTATTCTAAGAAGATTGATCGAAGAATTCTTAGCACTCTAAGAAATCTTCTCCGCAATAGTACGGAGTCAATTGTAGAGCGGTAAGCTTTCCCGAGTCGTGTCTCTCGAGGATAGATATAATCGGCGGTCGGTAGTTTTAGTTATTCTCTTATTAAACTAAATTAAACTAATCTACACTAGGAAAGCATTAAGTCATTGGTTTGGTTTGGATTTTATGCTAAAGCTTGAATTAAAAAGGAGACTTTAATTAAAATAAAGAGAACGAGGGTTTAGGGTGTTCGGTTCATCTCCACGATTAATCGGTTTTCGCCGAGCACTTAATCCACAATTCGGGGTTGTCAATCCCAATTCTCGACAAGCTCCGATTAATGGTTCTAAACGAACCTAAACCCTAAACCCATAATTACTAAACTAATTGCATCAATTTAAGCTCACAATTAACAGAGAATTCATGGAGGGAAAACTCAAACATTTGAAACTAAGAGTGGACAAAAGCATTAAATTGGAGGAAAGTCAAAATTATCAAAGACGAAAGCTTCATACATCTTTCAAAGGCTAAAAGCATGTCTAACTAAAACGGGTAAAAAGCTTGGAAAGAGAGTACATCAATGGAGTTTGCAAGAACAACTAAAACTAAAAGCTAGAAAATTAAAGAGGGGAATGGAAATGCAATGAGCAATAAAACAACTAAAACCCAACAACATACACTAATCAATTTCATCAACACAAACCTAACACAACATCATGAACAATTAATCAAGAACAAGACATAAAAATTAAGAGAAAGAAAATTACCAAATTGCATTGAACACAAGAGCTTCAAAGTAACTACAATCTTCAAAGCAATAAGAAAGCTTCAACACCAAAAGATCCACAAATGAAGAACAACTAAGCCCTACTAAACTAACTACCTAAGATAAACTAACCTACACTAAACTAAGGACTTATGAACTAGGGTTTCAAATTTGCAAGAGAAAAGCTTGGGAGAAATGGAGCAAAAGCCCCAAATTCAACCAAGGAAGGGGTTGTTTTTTTTTGGATAATGGGTGGGGATCAAATATGGGTAGATTAGGGGCAAAATGGTCTTTATTTTCCGCCAAAACCACACATCTTTAGCATTTCAGTCGATCGACTGAAGGTTTAGTCGATCGACTGACTTGTTCAAACGATTCAGCTACTGCCGAGCAGTCGATCGACTAACAAAGATACGGAATCAGCCTTAGATGTCTTCATATGAAATCTATCCCTTTCTCTTGGATTTCATTTGGCGTTTAAATTGTGTCATTTGGAATTTTCCTCAGATAGTTATTGGCTCTGCACCAAAACCTGCCACAAGCGAGGCCACGTCGAACCGTCTCCACTTAAAGCTGCTTTTTACCCTTTTTAAACTCAGAATTTGGGATTGTTGTAAAAACAAGAGTTTTAGACATTTGTCTCATATTTCAAATGATATAAGGTGGAGGCAAATGGCACAAGTGGTTTTGGATTTATGCTTGTATTACGACAACTGAGACATCCACCGAGCGAATGCACGAGGTGATAACGAAAATGGCCACATTTCTCGTCATTTTCGGTCGATCCTCGCACCAAAGACATGTCGTGGATTGGTAATGAGTGTATCGGATTTGAATCATCTTTCGACCTCGTTGTGGGCCCACTTTGACCAAAGTTGACCTTCAAAACAAAAACTAATAAAAAAAAACTAAGAAAATATAAGAAAAACTACTAAAAACAAAGAAAACACTACAAACCCTAAAACTAACAAAATAGGCCAAGACGACTTCTAATACCCATAAATGCAATCAAAACACATGCAAACACAACACAAAAAGGTAACAATAATGCGTACAAAAAAGTACAAATCAAAGATCAATTAAGCAATTAAAGCAATTGAAATTAAAGACTTACTAATTATCGAAGATGAAAAGTAACAGCGTTCAATCGAGAAATCCATGAACTAAAGCTAATATAAACTAACTAAGAACTATTATACTTTATCTAAAAACTATAAATTTAAAAATATAAATTATGAAAAGTATCTAAAGAAATTAAAGAACACTCTTAGGGATTGTCAGCCCCTAAGAGGTCTTAGAACCCTAATAATAATAATAGTTGTCTTAGGAACGAATCTAAGAGGGGTTTATATAGTTTAAAAAACCTGGAAAACAAGTTTCCTTCCGAAAATAGCCTTTTCCAGCGTCGGCGTTGACCTTGGCGTCGATCGACGTGAATCGCATCAACAACTTATAGGAATGCATCGGCCATGGCGTCGGTCGACAAGATTTAATTGACGTAGACAGAAAGTTTCGTCAGCTTGAGCGTCGACATGGTGGTCGATCGATGATTGCAGCTCAAGTGTGTCGACGTCGCGTCGACGCCTTCGTCAATCGATGGCTGCGCACTTTGGTATTGTTCAATGGTGAACATGCTACTTTTCACCGATTTGCTCATTCTCATTTCTCGTTTCTCGGCTACTTAGGTGTATGGGAAAAAATAGTGAATAATCACCCATTTTCATCAATTATGATCAAAACACGGTAAAATAAGCTGGAGATAAAAAAATACAAAAACACGCTTAACCTATCCAACTTATACCAAAATAAATAACAAAAAATAACTGAAATACTAAGTAAAATCAAGACAAATTCGTGTTAATCAACTACCCCACGCTTTATTGGTTTTGTTCGTCCTCGAACAAACGATAATTTCAAAGAATAACAAGTATGAAAACAAGTCAAAGTAAAGAGTCGTGTTGTGCTACATAGGTAATTTTTAAAATATAGATAACTTCAACGCAAACTATAACACTCGACTATTATTACATTGTCGCTTTAAAAACATAATCATGCATCCTCTCAAAGGGTAATGTATGTGTTCGCACAATTCACTCAAGTATGCTCAACATGGGATGTGTATACACTTAATTCATCAAAATACATGTACAATAAACAAGAAGTGAAAATCAAAACCTTCCGCATTGTGTTTAAGTGTGTAACTAACAAAGAATCGGAAAAGGTCTTTTCGGGTTGTAATGTATAGGCTCTTTGGACTGGTATGGAATATATAAGTCATGTGTATAACTCACGATCTAATGTGATCAATAACTCACTCAACTAATATAATTACGAAGCAATTTTATTCACCTTATTCAAATGAAACCACACTTAACTCTTATTACGTAGACTTTAAGCTTAGGCTATTTCACAACTCGTAACCCAATACCGTATGCTAAACAAACCACTTAAACAATTTAGAAGTTTATGATACGCTTCTTCTTTAAAACTCATCTCTTGCCTCTTAAACATAGGGCGTTACAAGAAAATCAATAATACTAAGCACAAGCCTTTATAAGCATAGGCAACAACTCAAAAAGATTCACCATCCTTTTCTATTCTTTCTTTTTTTTTCTTCTTTGTATATTTTTTGAAGGATGGCGATCCTTAACATTTATTACAACTTATATCATAAGTCCCCGATCATGATTCCAAAACACAAATAACCAATTAAAATAACTAACTCTTACCCCACGCTATTAATGACGTAGGAGTTAACTCATAAACACTCATGGCTATAGGAAATGGATATTTGGATATGATTGACTCATTCAGAATTTATAGTGGCTGATATATATGGATATGGCCAGAATAAGAGTAAATTATGTGCCCAATCACCATATTCAAAGCTAACTATACACAAGGATTTTAAAGAGATCTCAAAATAGAACTCACTCAAGTACATGCAAAGATGATAAACACTCTGGCTACTCACAGGCTTTTGCATGAAAAGATTTTGAATTGACGTTGCTTTTGGGTTTGCGAAATCATTTGCGTCCAAGTACCATTTTACAATATATATAAATAATAATTTTGAAAATTTTATGCACTTATACACGGTCAAAGACAAGAACCTCAAATCACACATAGTCAACTTTGATAGGATAAACCAGACAAACACAAATAAGCGTAGAAATAGCAATCAATCACGTTTAAGTATTAGCTATCACGAATTTAAATTGCACAATTATAAAATATAAATCACTACTCAACTACCCTCCCCCCTCTAAAAATTCGACAATCTCTGGATTGCCATATATATAAAAGCAAATCAAAAGAGTAAAGGAGAAAGAAAACGTCCGTGAAGACCAAATAGTTGAGCTGCTCCAAATAGCGTTGTGCAATCATCTAATCATCTCGAATCGCGTGATTGAAAAATATCTTTATTAGCAGCCTATAAAAACAAACAAGTAAACAAAACAAATATTAAATGAACTAATTTTTTTTTTTTAGGATAAGCTTGGGTTGCCTCCCGAGAAGCGATTGTTTAACGTTGAAAGCTCGACGCCCTATACAAACGATGCTATCCCAGATCCAAGGATAAGTGATTATCGTGCCATGCCTTAGTATTCTCCAAGAGTAAGAGTGGGCGATTAAAATTACCAAGGGGGGCACGTAAAGCAACTCATAGGGTAAGAGAAATGAAAACCTCAACTCGCTTCGGAGGTCGATAAAGCGAGTAGTCGATCACCACATATCAAAAGTCAATTGGAGCACGGGGCGATCCTTAATCACTCAAAAGACTAGAAAATCCATCGAACAAATGGCATAACCCTCGAACATCCCGACCTCCGCCATTTTTTTGACATCCCCCTCAACATTTTGAAAAATATTTAATTCCATATCCAGGCATAGTGGAGGGGAATTCTTCTCGATTACCTCTACCACCACCTTAGTCTCAATTATCAAAGTTTCGGGTGTTATAAAAAGAGGTTCAGCCATCTCAACATCTCCCGAAACTGGCACCACAGCTTCATTCTCACTGAGAGCAAGTAAACTCAAATTGTAAACATCTTCCGGGATCTCCAATGGCAACACCCCAACACTCTCATTCAAAACCTCCTCGAAAAGCGCAAAAGGGGCGATCTCAACCAAATCTTCAATAACCTCCTCCTTACAAATATCTCTCAAATGATCATTCATGCTCGAGTCCTCAACATCCAAGATGGGCTACACCACATCTAGAACCGGTAGCTCATCAAAGGTAAGTGATCCTCCTCAGCACGGATAACCAAACAAGGGTCATTATCGAGTGAGGCATCGGGATAGTCCCACTTTCGCCCCTTGAATTTCTTGTTTGATTCAATTGGAATAGGTGGGGTACATTATTGATAACTCAGGTAGGAAAGAATCGAGTCTGGAGGATCATAAGAGTCGTATCTTAGATAATTATTAATGGCGAAAACTTTCTCCTATGGCTCTTCATAAAACGTCATTGTGCATGCATTCTCCATATGTCTTAGTGCTCCACAATGACTACATACTTCGTTGGCCTTTTTATAACTTGCTAACTCGGCTTTTAGGGCCACCATCTCTTTGTCTAATTCCTCGAGCCTCAGGTCGTTGTGGCTCGAATCGTATGAATTTGGATATGGGTCCCATTCATGCAAATAGAACCCTCCCATGAACCCATCGTACACTTCCTCCCACCTTTGCAATGAGTCGGGCTCCAAATAATTCAATTATTTCCTTGCCCGATCCTTTAGTGCATAATAGAAGAGTCGCATCATCACCTGGTCTCTTGTAAGACCGAGAAGAGGGAAGGTTCGGGTGATGTCCTCGTATTCTTGGATGAATTATACCAGATCCTTGCTCGGATGCCCATAAAAAAATTAGGAGTTGCTTTATGTAGAAACTGTTAATATCATAATCCCACATCTTCGAGCTCAAAGGAATGGCCGATCGATATCCACGCCGATCGGAAGGAGGTGCACCATTGTCATACGATGGATACACTCGATAGTAAGACATTTTATTTTTTTTTATTATTTTCTTATAAGTATTTTTTTTTATGAAACGGTTTGCTGAATCGTGGGTCTTGGTCATCGACGTACTTCGCGTACACAACACTCAATGCACAAGATTAAACTTACTGATGGAAAATAAAAATAACAAACAAAAAGAAAAATCACGAACAAAAACTGTAAACAAACGAAATAAATAGAAACACAAATAAAGGTCACGAAAAGCAAACACAAAAATCACAACCTTTAGCCCTCCCCGGCAATGGCGCCAGAATTTTGATTCGAACTTTCCGCACCTAATTTTATCAATAACTTTGTCAAAGCTTGAAAACTCTCTAGCAAGAGTATGAGTTTACTTGTAGGTTGAATAGTTGAACCGAGTCTATTCTCTCGAGGAAAACTAATCAGAGGCTTCTTTTGTATTTGTTTTCACTAATAAGAAAATATCAAGAAAAACCTATTCTAAACACTTAGAATCATTATATTGAAATAAACATAGAACTAAGAAATCAAGATTTTGAAAAGATTTAAGAAAACACGGGTCTAGTGCTCTAGAATCATCTCCAAAACCACTTGGGCATTTCATTGAACACCTTACCTACAAGCTAGGGTTGTCAATCCCAACTTGTAGATTTGATACCCAACAAACACAATAGATGGTTCTAAATGATTCTAGGCACTAGACGCGTAAGATCTAGCCAAGAATCATCATCAATCTCATCATCACAAACTCAACACATCCAAATATAAAATTCATCATAAGAGAGGGGGGAGGGGGGGTGTTAAAGATTGAGTTATTCTAAGAAGATCAATTAAACAATTAAAGCAAGAGAAATTAAAGACTTACTAATTATCGAAGATAAAAAGTAACAGTGTTCAATCAAGAAACCCGCAAACTAAAGCTAATCTAAACTAACTAACAACTATTCCACTTTATCTAAAAACTAGAAATTCAAAAGTAGAAATTATGAAAAGTATTTAAAGAAATTAAAGAACACTCTTATGGATTATCAGCCCCTAAGAGGTGTTAGAACCATATGAATAATAATAGTTGTCGTAAAAATGAATATAAGAGGGGTGTATAGAGTTTACAAAACTTGGAAAACAAGTTTCTTTCCAAAAATAGCTTTTTTCAGTGTCAGTGTCGACCTTGGCGTTGATCGACGCGAATCGCATCGACAGTTTCCAGGAATGCTTCGGCCATGGTGTCGATCGATGGGCTTTAATCGACGTAGACTGAGATTTTCATCGCTTGAGCATCGACATGGTGGTCGATCGACTCGTGCGGCTCCAGTGCGTCGACGCCTGCGTCGATCGATGGCTGTGCACTTTGGTCTCGTTCAATGGTAAACATGCTACTTTTCATCGATTTTCTCATCTCTCATTTCTCGACTCTCGGCTACTTAGCTGTATGGGAAAAAATAGAGAATAATTACCCGTTTGCATCTATTATGATCAAAACACGGTAAAATAAGCTGGAGATACAAAAATACGAAAATATGCTTAATCTATCTAACTTATACCAAAATCAATAACAAAAACTAACTAAACCACTAACTAAAATCTAGACAAAATCGTGTTAATTAACATGTTTTATGACATTTTTTTCCACGCATAAAAGTTTGTCATAATATATTATTCAATAGTGACGAATTTAATTTTGTCATAGAATAATACCCTTCTGTGACAACATTTTATGTTGTTGTAGTTGATCTACACTTTCATCATGAATTCTGGTATTTGATTACGATTAAATGAAGTTTGTCACAATATTAAAATGACCAAAAAACCCGTGGTTCGGAAAAACCCTTTTGATGACAAACGTATAATAAATTTTGATGACATTTGGTGTCACAATAAAAAAATTTTCATGACAACACCATAATTTGTCATCACTTCAAGAAAATGGAGACAGCGTTATTTTGACAAGAAAGAGTTCATTGGTGACAACAAATATGGATTTGTCATAGTAATGTTATTAGAGGTACAAATTCACAACAGATTTAGGACACTCTTTCGATAATAATTTGATAATAATTAAAGACGACTTTTGGTATCACTTCATATTTGTGTTATTGAAAGCATCATATTTCTCATTAATTTATGTAGATAATTTTAATTAGTTTTAATTACTATATAACATATAATATTTGAAGTAATCAATAATATAAAAATTATAATAAATCAAGAATAAAGAAATATATTAATTGAAATAAATGAATAAATTATGTGTTTTACGCAATTAATAATAATAATAATAATAATAATATTAGAATATCTCTTTATGATATTTAATCATGTTTTATACCTAATCTATGTTGTACACTTTGACATAATCATTTATATACTATACAAGTATCATCAAGTCATGACATGAATAATCTTATCGTCTTTGTGATCAGAAATAAATCAAAACCAAAGCACTTATGGCATCATAATTTTATCAAAGTGGGGAATTATTTGTAGTCTTATTAACGTTATGGGGTTCTTTTAACCTATCTATTAACTGGCATAATTGAAAGGTAAAGTATAAGGATTTCTACCCCATTATTCTTGCTACCTAGAAGATAATATGTAAGTATACAAGAATAATTAACTGATAGATTAAGCTAGGTTATGTATTAACTGACGGTTAACCTAATCTGCTGGTAAACAACAATTTTTTGTAAGTAAATATAGGCCCATCAGTAAATTTGTTACTGTCGGTAAAGTTATTGATAAAATTAGGTGCGGAACTCCTTGTTGTACTTATATTGAGTATGGTCACTAAGCTAGATGATAAGGGACAATTGAATCTCACAAGTGAATGCTTACACAATAAGCACAAAGATGTTAGTGCTAAAATTTATGCTCCTCTGATTTATGGCAATGAACCTCGAACTACTGGAGATTTTTCAAGCATGTTGGACATCAACAATAATGCAACTAGTTTATCTAAAGAACTAAACTTCGATCTTAGATTAAAGAGGCCCAGCGGAGTTCAGGACACTGAGGGCCCGTTTGGTTTGGGGGATGGGATAGGATAAGGTTGGATGACTTCACTTATCCCGGGTAATCAAGCGTTTGGTATACCAGATTAAATCCCGGGATAAAAGTCACGGCCCATCCCGGCCAGCGTATTATCTTTCATATATGTGACAACTCAATCCCACTCTACCCCCTCGGATAAATTATCCATTCTTTAGTCCATAGAACAATGACCATGATACCCCTGCTTTTCAATGTCAAAAGTCGAACTTCCCCTTGTACACACAATTAATTACATATCTACCACCATAAATAGTCATCACGCAGAAACCCTAACTTCAGAAGCCAAGAGCAGCAAATCAATGACGATGTACGAGAGATAACATCTTCCTGGAGTTCCTCAAGAACTTTAGAGAGGCAGACGATGGCCATGGAGGCTACGACCCCTATTATAAGGCCGAGGTGGAGGCGATGAGGCCCAACGACTCCAACACCATGTTTATCGACTTTCTCACATGTGATGCACTTTAATGACATCATCCAGAGACCATCAATATCGCCTTCTACAACCTCCCCATGGTTCAGAAATTGATGGAATTGATCACCGCCGAGATCGGGAAGCTGGTGTTAGTGAGGGGCGTGGTCACCTGGACCAGTGAAGTTTGGCCTGACCTTCTTCAGGGCACTTCAATTGCTTGGAGTGTGGGAATGTTATTAAGAATGTTGAGCAGCAATTCAAGTACACTGAGGTTTGTTTTACTCAACTCCTCCTGATTAGGGCTTATATTTTACATTGGTAGAAAAAGAAAAAAAATTCAATTAATCTCTCTACAACATAATTTAAATGGAGAAACCTAATTAATCGCTTCATGTTGTGCAGTGAATGTGTTCCGATATATTTGGTTGTCCGATATATCACTATGAAGTTGAAAAGGGCATATTAATGTGGACGTATATTTGCATAAACGTACTTGTTGTTTTGCTCCTGCTCTTTCTAGATCTAATTACCGGATCGGTTATGCAATCTAAAACTTTTATGTTACTGTGTATTTTATTATGTTGGAGATCTATACGTATGAACATAGAAAAGTGAGGGGATAACACAATAATGAAGGATAGTGGAGAAGGGAAGTGTATTCAGATTAATTGCTAGAAGGATGCTATGTCATTATTTTTATCAATTTTTCGGTTATCTGGTTTTTCAGAATCTGATTTTTTGAGTTGATGTCACCTATCGGCATGCTGCTTGTGTGACGTATTATTTTAGGTATTTTGAGAAAGTTACGGATCATGTAAATAATGTTGGTTCCTGTAGTATCTGTATCACATTCTTGGATCTGTGTATATTTTACCTCCAAAATCTTATGAGATTTAACTTAACATGAATTAAATTTAGCAAAAGCTGATCATGGCACCAGCAACAGCTTCAGGGGCATCAATGTTTGAATCAATGTTTGCGCCTTTTCTAGCTAACACTAGCCTTGCTCACACTCATTTGAGTTTATATTGGGGCTTCAATGTTTGGATCAAAGTAGATTTGTTTTGGATTTATATTTTACTGTAGGTGAAGAATTGAACGAAAACAAATCAAGGACAAAGAAAAAGGGAAAAAAAGGAAAGAAAAAGAAGGAAAAGGAATAAATAAATGAGAGATCCTGTTGAGGTATACTCCTAGATGATTTTTTATGGGTTCCTGTTAAACCTATTTAAAAAAGGGGCAATGTAGACGATGTTGTGTATTGAGGAAAGACTAGTTTTTTTCTAATATTTTTATTGTTGTTCATGTAATGTAGGACATAGCATCAAAATTTGGGGCTTTATCGTAGCAAGGACCACGCACAGTTTGCATTTTATCTGCTAAGGGCGTTGTCTGTAATGTTACACTACGCCAGACAGTGTCCGGAGGCACAGTGACCTATAAGGTGTGTACTAGTGAATTTAACCTTTTGTTATGATGATATGCTTGATATGGATTTATTGAGGGGCCAAAAAATATCATTCCTGTTTCAGGAATGCCTATCTATATGGAAAAATGATTTTGATAATGAATCTTGCATATATTTTTCAAAATACTCTGCCATCACTTGGTGGTAAAATGTTGATTTTTCAAAATACTCTGCCATCACTTGGTGTTGGCCGTCTGAGGATGCGTGGGGATGATATACGTATTCCAGAAGATCTATTTTATAAACAGATGGCTGCTGATTTTACTAAGTATCAGATAGTTGTAACTATATATGCTTTCAATGATAAGTTCACAGATTTATCATCATTAGGTACGATTTGTCTTGATACTACCTTGTTTTAGTGACGTAAATTGGATGGCCACTTGCTAGTTGATTATTACACCATATTTTGATTCATTATAGGAACTCTAGCAAAATACATTGGTGGCCAGGTGTACTGTTATCCAAGTTTCCATGTTTATAACAGTTAATTTCTGTAGGATCGACTTAATCCCAATTAAATCCAAGTGACCCTTTTAGTGAAGCTCCGGAAGTAAGAAATATTATTCAGTCAATCAGATACTTCAATGGGTCATTTTCTATGTATCCATTTTCATTTTTTTGGTTTTATAATTTTATTTGTTTTGTAAGTTTAAGAGGATCTTTTCTCTGTAGAAAACATGTTGCTGTAATTTTAGGATTTTACTATTCCATCTCTTGACAATATGATTCTGCGCACATCCAAATATTGATACGAAATGCAAATGCCTATTTTGATTTTTGTGGATTTTTTTTTAAATAAACTGAGAATGATTCATATGTATTTTTTTAATGGAGAAAAAACAACGTATTTTTCAGATTATTAGTTTCTTTTTAATGTGAATACATGAAGGTTGTTAATTCTTATTTGGGGAAAATCTCACATCTTGCTTGAATATTTTTTTTAATGGCCTCGTTTGATACTCATGATAGGATATGATAAGACCAAAAGGGTAAAAGAGGAAAATTGCCATTTCATCATCCCTTATCCAATAAAACAAACGCCTTGCCAGGATAATTTATCATCAACCCACAAATACAAAAATCAACTTTACCAAACACAAGTCTACCTCATCTCTACAGTATTGACCCGAAACCCGCGATATAATTAACATATCCCATCCCCCAAACCAAACAAGGCCTGAGGGATCTATTCAAGTCGATTGTTGTGTCTGGCGACCCTCTGAGAAATCTGCCTTTTCTAAGTTATGTAGTAAAGATCACATGTTATTTTTGTATAAAATTCTTATAATTATTAGTGATAATCTCAGAAAATACCCTAGGAGTTTACTCAAATTACAAAAAAAATCCAATTATTTCCAAGACCCTCCTGATAGTTTTTTCTATCTTACAAAGACAGGATTGTCTAATTTACGACCAATTTAGCATTCTTGAGCAAGGATGACAAATACATCAAATCAAGCCACTCGAGGATCTAGACAAGTCAACTGGTCTCGACCCATCATGCCTGGAAGTTGTAAACACACCTCATCCCGTAAAAACCATTGGCATCGAAATCACTGGAGAATGGATCATCACCTCAAAGCAACATTATTACCAAGAACAAGATTGTTGACTTCATCAACTTTGATGTCGGCAAACTAGTGATGGTGACTAGAGCTAGGAACATGAAATGTTTGAGTATGATCAAGAACCGAGAGGAGCATGAGGGAAGCTTTGAGACTATCCATGTCCGAGATGATACTAGGCATGAGTTTGATACCCATTTGGGAATTGTGTACACAATAAGAAAGGGCACCAAGCCATGGGTATCCCTTCCTAAGGGTAAATGTATTAAGTTGTCTATCATTGAGGAGGCTAAAAGAGGATTGCTGCTCAATCTACAATGGCTTAGAAAAGTATGCTTTTTTGGGTTATAGGATGTACTATAGAAACTATTTTCATTCCTATTCATAACAGTTTTGAATGTTTTATTTTGTTTTAATTAATTTGTGTTTCAGACATGAATAGTTGAGTTTGGGGGATTTTTGTTATATTTTTGAGATTAATTTCAGAAATATCAAAAATATATAGCCCATAGATAGCATACCTCTATTGATAAATACCACAAAGCATGTTTAATTTTGAAAGAAGGCCGTTTAAATTTGTTGATAAAACTACTATTATAATCTCTCGTGAAGATAGTATATGAAGATAAAATGAAGATAGAAAGACTAATATATCGATCTAATATCTCCATGGCCCTATAAATCTCTTCTTGGCTACAAATTGTTCACAAACAAACTTCCGACTTTGATTCGTTTCCCTATTGTAAATAACCTCCAAGGACATAAAACATCACCAAGCAAAAACTGCTCAATCATTTTCATAGATATATCACAAAACCCCAATCTTTTTCAATCAAAACATACTAATAAAATTGGATCATTTTTCAAAAAGCGGAATTTATACTTCATCAATCTTCTCGATTATCATCATCACCATCAGTCTCATTATAAGAATTATTGTTTTTCCAAAATCTTCATAAATTGTGCAATAGTGAACTAAAGTGTCATCTAAATCATCAATATTATTTAAGTTTGGTACCTCAAAAACTTCTGGTAATCTTGCAATAACCGCCTCGTCAATGTCCTCCAAATTCATTTCATCCCTGCTTAATAATTGTATTTCACTGAGATTAACTTCAAGCGGGTTATTTGTATCATTCTCTTGATATACTTTATTTTTCATAGAGAAAATATAGTCGAAATCTGTTTGTGTAGTTTTTAGTGGTTTTGAAAATAAAGGTTCACTTGGCTTGATATTATCGGAAATCGATTCAATCGACGAATCAAAGTGTTTGTAGCTTGAAGAAATAAAAGGAAAATGAAAATAAAGCAATTAAACTAACTAAACAACACTAGGAAATGTAAAATGCAAGTTGGTAGGATGCCTCGGTCTTATGCCTCGAAGTGAAAATGCAAGCAACAATGAAAATTAAGCAAAAGAAGCAATGTTTCACCAAGTACAAGCATGAAATCTCAAGGTACAACCATGCTAGCATGAACATAAAAAACTTGAATAATGCAAATTGATGAAAATCGAAAGCATGAATAGAAAGAACAATGAAAATTGATGTCAAAGTTTAAAAATTTACGAGAATTAACAAGCAACAAAGCATAAATCTAAGATTAAGCATGAAACAAAGCATGAAAACTAAATTCAAAATAAAGCACATGAAATACTCAAAATAAAAACGATCCATGACTCGATCTATGATCTAGACGTGTCACTCATCTAGATTCCATGGACGATTCATAAGATGTAACAAGAAATCAAGGAGCTAAGGCAAAGAATATAAACTTGAAGAACATGCATGAAATTGAAGAACAAAGCATGAAAATAAAAGAAAGCTTACTTGAATTAAAGAGAGAATCCGAAAACTGGAATGCAATTACAATCAAAGTAAAAATCCAAGGGAATACTTGAATTCTTCTTAGGCTTTTAAACCCAAGGAAACACTTGAAATTAAATCTAGATAAATTAAGTCCCAAACCCAAGCTTGGGTTGGGAGGAGTTGTTTTTTACAAAACGAGAGTAAGTTTCTATTTATAATAAGTTAAATTAGGGGTAAATGGGTAAATTAAGCCTTATAAGCTTGGATGTCCCTATGTTTGACAAATTTTGATCCAAAATGGTCATTCTAGACCATTTGGGTCGAGTTGAGCTCGAATGGCTCGACAGTTTTGCGAAATGACTTGACATGGGCCGAGACGGCTCGGCGCTGGGCGGGAGTGGCGCAGCGCTATCGGCAGGTATGGCGAGCAGGGCTCGGCAAGTGTGGCGCGGATGGCTCGGACACTGGGTAACCAAGTGTCATCCATAATACTTCTAATCGAAGCCCGATTTCGCTGAAACTCCACTCATAAGCCCACACTCGACCATCTCTAGACCAAAATACTTCAGAATACCTAAATTAAATATAAAATTAAATAATTATGATTAAAATAACCATATTAAGTATAAAATCAAAAAGAAACACGAAAAATGATAAAACGAGAGAAATAACCTAATAACTTAACTAATCGAATCAAAAACCGCTAAAACCAATATAAAACCCGACTTAAAAATATGAGAAAAACACAACAATTACATACAAAACAACCACCCCACACTTATCGGTCTGTTCGTCCTCGAACAATGAAAAGAATCCAGAATGTACATGCAATGGGGATTATGTAAAAAGAAAAATCGTTGTGCTTATCCTTATTAATATGATTGAAATATAACCATAAACTCATTATTGTCAAGCAGTGCTCGTATTACTCTTTCTCAAATGAAAACCAAATCGATGACTTCCTCTCAAAGGGAATTTTTGAGGGTGTTCGCTCAATTCGCTCAAGTGTTTGTTGTATGGGACTTATATACGCTCGAATCGGAAAATGCATGCACCTCGTCAAGATCTCACAAATCGGAAACACGAAATCACCCATTGTACATGATCAAACAAGAATCGAAAGTGGTCTTTATTTCAAGTTGTAATGTTGGCTCTTTTATAAGGTATGAAATATTTGGATATAGTGACTAACACACGATTAAAACGTGATGAATAACATACAAAACCCTAACTTCTATAACCTGAAGCTTATGATCACTTCAGCCTTAACAAATTACCAAACTTTCAATCGAAACCCTTTCGTTCTTACACACTCTTTCAACTTTATTTCACAAAACTTAGAAGCTTTTCGAATTCGCTTCTTTTCACTAAACTTAGCCTTTTTGAACATTAGGCTTTTCACTTGAACGCACGCTTTATCACTTTTCGTGATTTTTATTGGAGTGTAGTTCCTTTTATTTTTTGTGTATAAGCAACTCAAAATACGAAACCCACAATTGATTTCCCACACATTTCTCATCCACTAATCATACACTCTCAGCTAACAATTTATGAAGATATAAGAGCTAAAATCGAGCTCGGCAAACAAGAAACGGGACATAGTCTCAAGGGTGCTCATTTGGGATTTTTAAGTAGCTCATATATTTAGATATGGCCGGAATAAGGGTGATAAATGTGCCTCGAGGTCATTTCCAAATTCAATCATGTTCGAGCAAAATCAAGCCACCTCAATGCAATTTCCATAAAAAGTCAAGCAAAACTGATAATTCACACAAGGCTACTCACTAGTTTGAATCAAGTTTTGGAAACAAAATCAAAAGTGGTTTTAGAGCTTTGCAATCTTTTCACAAGTAAAATGTTGATTATATATATATAGGCGGGTTTTGGACAAAGTACAAAAATTCAACTCCTTGCACAAGAGGGCATAAACATGTAAAAAACCGACAAGTAAACTATTCAAACCTCCAAGCATAAGGTGATTGCTCAACAATGTAATAAAGATACAAAAGACACAAAAACGACTCAACCATATAAAAGCGCAATTAGTAAGCGTCACTTCTCCAAGGCTTGAGTTAAGAAAGACAAATCATGCTTTGTGACACCCGAACCCTAACCACCTACCCACCCCACATTTAAACCATGCAATGCCCTCATTGAATTTTAATGAAAAATCAAGTAAACTAATTGTGAGATAGAAGCTTCCTTAATCGAGCGAGTTCGGGTCGAACTCGCTGGGGTCCACCTAAAGATCTAAGCAATCTAAGTGAACATCGAGTATGGCTAGTATTTCCCGGCTCCACGAACGCTACCCTATTATAAAATCAATCAAGGTTGAAGTTGGAAAATGAAACCCTATAAAAGGAAACCAAACAAAATAAAAAACATAAGAAAATATGTAAATAAATCGAAACAAAATGAAACTAAAGACCAAAAAGAACCAAAAGACAACTCGAAAATATTTTTTTAGTTTTTTTCAATTTTTCAAATGTTTTTGGATTTTCATTTTAAGAACAAGAAAGAATGGAAGAAAGAAAATAAAAGAAATAAACGAGAAGAACTTGGGTTGCCTACCAAGAAGCTTTTGTATAACGTTACTAACTTGACGAACTCCCTTTTTGATCAAGGTGCAAAGATAACGGGAGGGTCCCAAAAAAATCTCCTCCTTGTCGGAAGGATCCACTCTTTGGAACGTTCTCGGTGCTTTTCATAACTCAAATAGTATTCGCCAAAAAGCAAATGTTCCAAATGGGCAAATGAGACTCGTCTTGGCTAGGTCTTCTGGTGGAATGGTAGTTTTGAAGTGTCCTGAAAACTCGTCTAGGAAACGATAAGAATAATGGCCGGCTAGCTTGTTCAACCTTTGATCGAAAAATGGGGGTGGTAAATGATCTATTCTTGTAGACGTATTTAACTTATAAGAATCGATCAACATCCTCCATATCGTCGTAGCCCTCGTGGCCAACAATTCTCCTTTTCCCTCCTCAAAAACGAACACGCCGCTCGTATTTGGTACCAAGTCAATGGGCTTCACCCACTCGCTTTTGGAAATCACAAACATCAAGCACTCCAACAACAACCTCGAATTCCCGGCTTTCACTATCTCTTCAAGATGCAGGTTCAAAGGGGTAACTCCCTTAACAACTCCGGGTTTCCACCCAATAAAACTCTTAAGAGCTTTAAGCACTTCAACCGTACTCTCCTCCTCTTCTCGATTTGAATGGGAAAAGATGATAATTGGCTTGCTCTCCTCTTCCTCCAAATGTACATGCATATCATTAACTATTCCTACCCCCACCCCCCTCTGAAAGTTGTCGTTGCCCTCAACGACACATAAACAATCATTTTCACACATGTTTTTGGCACATAGAGGCACAACGGACTCATCGTTAAGAACAAGGGCTCATCATCCTCACAACACCCCTCAATATAGACATCCCGGACTACATCCTCCTAAACAATTCTTTCCTCCATATACACTTGTTCGACCATGTTTTTGATCAAGTCCATATGTAACCAATCCTCGTAAGATTCTTTTGAAAGACAAGGTGTAGAGCCAAGAGGAGCAAGAATACTTAGAATCAAAACCATGGCCTCCTCCGTTGGCGAGACAACCATATCAACTACCCCACACTTATCGAGGATCGTGACCGGAAGAGCATGCGAAGGTGGACTTGGCAAATGTCAACTCAAGAACAAGAGATCTACCTCGGGGGATGGAATAGGAGCAATCATAGGGGTAGATAGAATCTAGATGATTATGAGTCGGCATCGGGTCTCATCTCCCACAAAGGACTTGTTAACATCACCCATAGTGCGAATGGGAGGGCCACTTGCGGCAACGGAGTGCCCTCCTCCAAACAACTCATAAGCCTTGAGATCTTTAGAGGATAAAGTCATGCGCGTCCCAAAATTGAGATTCAAAGTAGGAGGACCTCCACACGGGTCAGGATTCCCAAAGCTACCATTATTCATGTTCGAACAATGCTCGGGAACGCCATTAACGCCATACGGGGTGGGAATCGAATATTGATCAACAACGTACCTATTCAGACTAAAACCTCCATTATACATGTTCGTGCATTGATTGGGCGGATGTTGGATTATGCATATTCGGGAAGTCATTCAGAGAAACATATCCTCCATACGGACCATTCGTACCAAAGGAGCCATTAAACCCGACATGGTTTGCACCATGCCCTCCTATGTCGGGTTGACCATAGCCGAGTCCGCCATTGGCAACGTGGTTTGCACCATGCCCTCCCACGTTGCCAAGGAAATTATACATCATTCCATTCCCAACATGGTTTGCACCATGCCCTCCCATGCTGGGAATGTATCCACCATAACTATACGTACCTTGCATACTTAACAAAAAAGCGTCAAATAAAAAAGAAAGCTAAAAACACAAAGAAATAACAATCAAATCGAAATATTTAACCAAGACAAGTCGCAACGACGCCATTTTGTTTTTGTAGTTTTTAGTAGTTTTGCAAATAAAGGTTTATTTAGCTTGATATTATCGGAAATCGATTCAATCGACGAATCAAAGTGTTTGTAGCTTGAAGAACTAAAAGGAAAATAAAAATAAAGCAATTAAACTAACTAAACTACACTCGGAAATGTAAAATGCAAGTTGGTATGATGCCTCGGTCGTATGCCTAGAAATATAAATGCAAGCAACAATGAAAATTAAGAAAAAACAAGCAATGTTTCACCAAGTACAAGCATGAAAGTTCAAGGTACAACCATTCTTGCATGAACATAAAAACTTGAATAATGCAAATTGACAAAAATCAAAATCATGAATAGAAAGAGCAATGAAGATTGACATCAAAGTTTAAAACTTTACGAGAATTAACAAGCAACAAAGTATAGATCTAGGATTAAGCATTAAAATTAAATTCAAAATAAAGCACATGAAATAATCAAAATAAAAAAAGCCCATAACTCGATCTATAATCTAGACATGTCACTCATCTAGATTCCATGGACGATTTATAAGATCTAACAAGAAATCAAGGAGCTAAGGCAAAAAGCATAAAATTGAAGAACATGCATGAAATTGAAGAACAAATCATGAAAATAAAAGAAAGCTTACTTGAATTAAAGAGAGAATCCAAAAACTTGAATGAAATTACAATCAAAATAAAAATCTAAGGGAATACTAGATTTCTTCTTAGGCTTACAAACCCTAGGAAAAGCTTGAAATTAAATTTAGAGAGAGAAATTACGTCCCAAACCCAAGCTTGGGTTGGGAGGAGGTGTTTTTTACAAAATGAGAGTAAGGTTCTATTTATAATAGGTTAAATTAGAGGTAAATGGGTCAATTGAGCCTTATAAGCTTGGATGTCCCTATGTTCGACTAATCTTGACAAAAAATTGTCATTCTAGACCATTTCGGTTGAGTTGGGATCAAATGGCTCGACAATTTTGCTAAATGGCTCGATATGGGCCGAGACGGCTCGGCGCTGGGCGGGAGTGGCCGGACGCTGTCAGAAGCTCTTGGCAGGTATGGCCAAGCTGGCTCGGCAGGTGTGGGCGGTATGGCTCGGACAGTGGGTAACCCAGTGTCGGCAACGTACCCAGTGTCATCCGTAATACTTCAAATCGAGGCCCGATTTCGGTAAGTTTCCACTCGTAAGCCCACACTCAACCATCTCCAAACCATAATACTTCAGAATACTTAAATTAAATATATAAATAATTAATTATGATTATAATAACCATATTAAGTATAGAATCAAAAAGAAACACGAAAAACGATAAAACGAGAGAAACAACCTGATAACTTAACAAATAGACTCAAAAACTGCTAAAACCAATATAAAACCCGACTTAAAAACATGATAAAAACACCACAATTACATTCAAAACAACATCCATTTTGTCATCGTGCATCTCACTAACATTATAATAATGCCTATGCTGGAATATTAACACAAAATGTCAATCATGTTCTAATTTAGGATCATTAGTGTAGAAAACCTGTCTTGACTGATCAACTAATATATAAGAATCCTCCTTGTACCATTTTCAAGCAACTCAGACACTCATGATATTTCCTTCTTTTTGTACCCCTTTTGTATTTTTTTCTACCAAGATCAAACCAATCACATTTGAACAAAAAATCATACATATCTTTTACATAATATAGCTTAATAATATCATATAAAACCCCATAAAAATCAATGATGTCATCCCCATGGTTACCCTCCACTACAATCCCACTATTTTGAGTTTTCTGACGACTATCGTGTTGTTCAGTTAAAAATCTTACTCCATTCATGATGCACCAAGAAAACTTTCTTACACACTTATGAGTGCACATGATAGTGAATATAAAGACTCATTTACCTGTGATGTTTTCTCGCCATATAACTTAGTCATCTGGAAAACAAGAATAAAGAAAATTAATAAGGTGTTGATAACACACTTTACATTTGCTCTAACTATAACATTACATGTTTTTTGAAACATGCGGAAAATTTATCTTTATGTTCTAGGTCTAAATTCACACAATTGACCAAGAAAAGCTCTTCATTGTTCTTCCTAATCATTGAAAATATGTAATTCAGATTTACTAAATATTTTAAATTATTTCTTAATGTGTAAAGTTTAACTATACAATACTTACTCATAAATGGTGAAACTACTTTGTAATTTTAGAAGACAAACCACATTATTTAAATCTTCCTCAAAATAATATACAAGTATTGTTGCTCCGAAATGGTGGCATTTTTGTGAGAATATTGATAGACTATCATCAATTTTTATATCATTATCCCACTCATCTCGGTTAAACCTAGTTTAAATTCCATACAAGTACATCAAGAAAAAAGTTAAACACTCTTTTGCGATGTATGCTTCAGCCACTGATCCTTCGAGATGAGCTTTATTGTGCACACTATGCTTCAAGCCACATAGAAATCTACAGTAAAGAAAAATTAACCATGAAAAAAATATAAACTTTGATGCAATTATAAATTTCTTAAAATCAATGTAAAAAAATATAATAGTCGGCATAGTAAGAAATATAAGCTTTGATGCAATTAGAAATATGTAATTTAATACTATTTACTGTTCAATGGGATACATCCACCTGAGCTGAACTTGGACACCAAGAAATGCCTCATCATGTAAATGAATATACAAATGGATCATGACATTGAAGAAACCAAGAGGATATATATTTTCAAGTTTACACAAAATCTAGCAAACATCTTCTCTCATTTTCTCCAATTCACTTCTTCTCAACTTCTTGCAGCATAAGTATTCACGAATCCCAACAGTAAGTATTCATTTTAAAAGTACGTGACAATCATGGTTTCATCCCAGATAACTTTTGATCGCTTGAACTAACAAAATGAGAGATATTGGTAGCATACCCGTCCAGAAACTTAATAGAATTTATAAACTCACACAAGTCTTGTGTTTATTTCTTTGTCATAACATAACTACCAGTTGGCATCACACATTTTCTATTACTTTACCAAATTAAGTGCAACTCATTGCGAACTTGCATGTTTTTTAAATCAAGCCTCGCCTTCACAGTATCTTTTATTTTCCCATCTACACTCACACGGTTCCTAATATACTCTTACATATATATTTCTTGACATGAATTGCATCTAAATTATGTCTTAGTTTCAACTTACTCCAATAGGGCAAATCGAATAAAATGTTACGCTTGGTCTAATTTAACTCTTTAGGCTCCCACTTCTTTTTCTTGTTGTTACCATGATTCTTTGGTATTAGACTTTGAACTTTGTCCAACTGCACTAAGACATCCTATCCAATTAAAACTTTGGGTGCTTTGGCATCTTCGTTTTCCCCATTAAACTTCATACTTTTCCTCCAAGCATGCTCTTTCGGTAAATCGCGACAATGTCCCTTGTAACCTATCTTGCTACGTAGTTGCACAAAATAAGTTAGGTTATTACAAAATGGAAAAGCCATGTACCATTTACTTCTCCACCCAGACAGATCTCCATATGCTATAAAGTCATTTATTGTCCACAAAATTGAAGCATGCATTTGAAATAGATTTTTCATACAAAATGTCATGGGTCTCTGCCCCGCAACAAAAAATCCTTTCAACTCTTCGATTAATGGTTGCAAGTAAACATCAATATCTTTTGTAGGTAAATTTATTCCCAGAATCAACAAAGATAAGAAAAGGAACGGGTCATTCATGCAATCCGAAGGGGGAAGATTCAACGGTGCGAGAATAACTTGCCATATGCTGTAAGTGGTACTCATATTTCCAAATAGATTAAAGTCATCTACAAGTAGATCTAGTTTAACATTCCTAGGATCATTTTCAAATAAAGGAAACTCTTTATAGAAGTGTTTCCAAGCTTAGAATCTGTCGGATGCCTCATATATTCATCATCGATTCATTTTTTTGTGTACCACACCATCTTTTTAGATATTTTATGGGACATGAAAATAAGTTGGAGGCTTGGTCTCAATAGAAAATACCTTAAAATCTTGTGTGGTAACGTCTTCCTCACACCGTTGTTAACTTTCCATCGAGAATTCCCACAAATAGAGAAAGCCTACAATTTTTCATTCTCCTTCAAAAAAAAGTCACAATCGTATTTACTGGCATGAATACATTCATATCCTAATCCTAAATCGCGCAGAGTTTTTTTAGCTCCATAGTACGAACTTGGAAGTGTCTCACCATCCAAAAAAAATGATTTCATCAACCACAAAACTATATCAATGGTTTTATTACTTAACTTACTATACACGTTCAAGTGGAGCAATTGTATAATAAAATATGTCTTCGAAACCTAATTACATCCAGGGTATAGTTCCATTTTATTACCCATCATCAGTTCCTCGAGATATGCCGTAACACAACCAATATTGGTATTACAACCACCATTAGTATCTTCTTGATCGTACTGCTCTCCAAGGTCAACATGTCATCAACACCATCATCTTCATCGTCTATCGCATTTTCATCCAATGGCTCGTCGTCATTTTCAGTAGCCTCATTAGTATGTGTACTCCCTTGGTTATTTGCATTTGATTCACCATGATAAACCATGTGATGTACACTGGATCTATCCCTCGAACCATAATATGATCTTTCACTATTTTTGATCTTTAATTATTAAGTTCAAATAGTGCACACACGGGCATCGAAGATCGTACTCTTTACCTATATGTGATTTAACAAACTGCATAAACTTATTAACTCCATCGACATTAATATTTGACAATGTGCATCCAACTCTTTGTCCATTTTGTCTACACGAATTACCCATGATAGTTCTATAACATAAAACAATAAAAGGGCCAATGATCCATTACAGTTCCAGTCAAAAAGTTGAAAATAAAATAATGCGCAAACAATTTTAATCAGCAAATATTAATAAATTAAGGCTTGTTTGATTATAGTGTTGAAATACTTTACCAAAAATATTCTCTTTTATATAGCAGCCACACCTCTACTTGCAATAGGAAAAAAAACATAGTTGAAAAATGGAAATAATTGAAATAGAAATTACTAAAGGAGTCCTGCACATGTTTTATGTATGACTAACTAAAAAAAATCATAAGGAATACATTATGATGAATTTAAGATTTCCCACATAGTGAAGTAAAATAAGACCAAAATTGACAACATCGGCACATAAAAAGCGGTATCCATTTCTTCATTGGCTCACTATCAAAAATTGAACCCGTATTTTGTGAACTAAGAATTCGGTATCAGCAACATCCACTCAAATCACATACCGGGATCAAAATATTACAAACTAGAAAAGTAGAGCTAGGAGTCTCTTTAACTTCTTTCATATATATGATCGTTAATCTTTCCAAATAATTAATTAACATCTCTCTACTAATTTGTTTGCAAAATATATAGCTGGGTAGTAGGTAGCTGATTAGCACATATTTATCCTTATTTTTATTAGCATTTTAGTTCGTTTTTCTATTTGTTTTTGGTATAAGTTGGATAGTTTAAGCGTACTTTCGTATTTTTATACTTCCATCTTATTTTACTGTATTTTGATCGTAATTATTCATTGTTTTTCACCTTACAGCTAATTAACTGGAAGAGTTCAATGCGTAAATGGATGAATTCTGATGTTCGAGAGTCGAGAACGAGCTTTTCAGTGAAAGAGTAGCAGAAAGATCGAGAAGATAATGCTGCAGCGAAGCTGCGTCGGTCGACGCTACGTCGACGCAACCCATGCCCGCGTCGATCGACACTATGTCGATGCCAAGCCAATGTAACTCTCTGAAGTGTTGATTCATGGGTGCGTCCATCGACGCACAAGTCAACGTAACTCACTGTAGCGTCGATTCATGCCCGCGTCGGTCGACGCCCATGCCCTGTCGACGCGAGCACACCAGACACATCGACACCGAGCCCCAGCTCGCATCGGTCGACGCGATGTTGACGTGACGGCCCAGATGCGGATTTAAGGATTTCTTATGCTCCAAGCCAAGGGAAAACTATAAAAGCCCTTCTCCAAGTCTGTCCAAAATATACATGATACACCACTACGACCCTAGTTACGCTCCTACAACTCTTAAACAACGCACCTTACGTTCTATAATAACATCGAGGATCAAGATCGAAATCAAGAGTCACAAATTCCGAGCACAACCCGTTAGTTCGTGATTCGATTCTCGGCCAAGATTCGCGCAACCTCTTCGGATTAGCTGGAGATTTTACTACAATTCTTAGTTTAAATAAGTATTCTAAACTCTTTATTTGTGTTGTTTTATTTATGCAATTAAGTAGTTGCTTTTCAATTACTGTTCTTGAATTATTTTAATGCTTCAAACCCTAGAAACTAATGTTATTCGGATTCGTAATCTTAGTTTAATTTATGTTTGGTTATTGTTCATGCTAGATAATTCATTCCGTTTATCTTGTGCTTTAGATGATTGCTTTTCAATTATTGTAGTTGATCATGCTTGAGTACTTAGATTAATTCTCGAATCTAAATGTTCTAGTTGCTAAATTTGATTACTTAGTTTTAATTAATGTTCATGTGTTTCAGTTCCTTAGATAATCAAAACAATCAACCCCTCCCCTCCCCCAATTTGTATAGTATTTCGAGTTACTTGTGATTGAACAAACTATTTGAGATTTCGATTGTATGTTCTTCGAAAGACGACTCGAGTCAACTTTGCCAACCTACACGCGACCCCGTTCTCTTGCGGGCAAGTTATTGAATTACTGACAAAAATTAATAAGTAGGCAACACATAGGCTTGAATCAAAGATTGGCGCCATTGCCGGGGAACATAGCAAAGGTTTCAATAATATGTTTGTTCATTTTAATTTTAGCCCTCTATTTGTATAATTATTTTCTCTAGTCGATGTGTTTAATTTGCTGTTGAGTGTATGCAAGGTCGAAGATCACTTAGACCCGAACATGCACCATTCATCGACAATATTCATCATTCCAATCAAGCGAGACCTCCTCACATATCCGAAAGAGGATCATCTGCAACCATTGATTTCGTTTGTGATCGGTTCCTCAAACGATGTTGAGGCTAAACAAACTTGTCCACAACAACGAAAACGATCAACCACCAAGGAACCCACCTATACGACAAAGAAATGAATACGGGAGTGAACCAATTCACCCCAACGGACCGGCACAACCTCGAGAGTATTGGGAGAATATTCAATGGATTATGATGGACCAGAATGAAGAGCGAGGAGGAGGAAATAGAAATCAAAGGCACCACGACCAAGATAACTATTCTGAGATATCTTACCATGTAGACGAGCAGGTTGACAACTGGCTCGCCAATAACCACTAAAATGAGAGGAACGAGTATGATAGAAACTATGCGAGGCCCAATAACCAAGAGAGACACCGACGGGAGGCGCGCGAGCCAAGACAAAGAGAGTTCACGACTCCTCAAGTGAGTCCTTATAGTTCTGCCATTGTGTTGGGTAGAACTGCAAGAGACTTCGAGCTGAAACCTCATATAATCAACAACCTCCTGACATTTCATGGCCTCGCCAACGAAGACCCACTGACTATTTTCAAGGAATTTTATGCTGAAGTTAGTAGGATTCCATCTCCGGGACTTCATCACGAAGACCTTCAAATGGTGTGCTTTCCTAGCTGCATGAAGGATAAAGCCAAATCTTGGCTACTTTCACTAGAACCGAGATCTCTGATTGACTGGCCCATGGTTAGCGACAAGTTCATAAATCAGTATTACTCAGCACAGACGACGGGCCACATTAGGAGACAAATAGCCAACTTTGTCCAGCAAGATGGGGAGTTGCTTCACGAGGCATGGGAACATCTCAAATCATTGTTTCAAGCTTGCCCACATCATCATAATTCTCCGGGAATGGTAAATCAAATGTTCTACGAAGGGCTTTTGGACTCCTATAAAAACAACGTAGAAGTTGCTACTAGAGGAGACTTTGGACACTTGACAGCAACGGAGGCGAAGAAACTGTTTGAAAAGATGAGTGAGAAGATGAGGAAAACGAGCTCTCGACCAAGAAAGATAAGAGTTAACGAAGCAACTGAGGTGCCGAGCAACGAATCCGTTGAGACATGCAACCACTGTGGTGAGCAAGGGCTTTTGGTGGACACATGCAAAATGGTGTATTACGATGATTGAGAGGTCGAAGCGTACGCCATCAAAGATCAAACGTGCCACCAAGACCTTCCAACTTATGAGCACAAACCTCCAAAAAAATTCAACACGCAACGTAATTCTCCTTACTTAAAATGGGGGCCTGGAAACCCACACAGCACTCCCACACAAACTGATCAACCACCACCAAACAATTATCCAACAACTAGGCCGACACCTGCTCCAATACAGCCAAACAATTAGTTGTTAATTTGGAAGCAAAGCCAAGTCACCGAAATAATCGAAATAGAGACGGGCTCGTAAATATGACTAAGCAAGTTAATAAGTAAGGAGAAGTTTTGAATGACCTCTCCAAAAGTCTGAAGAATTTAGAAACGATGATGGGCCAAATGGCAACATTTATGGCAAAGGCGGAGAATGAGAAAGGAAAATTCCCGAGCCAAACCGAGCAAGCTTCAGATGTCCATGTCTTACGAAGTGGAAAGAAGATAGATAATTGAATCGATGAGGAGAAAGAAGAGGTCATGAAAATTCCAAAAGCGGATTCACCCACAATTGACGACCCTAAATCAATGGGCCAAGTGCACAAGTCACCAAATCCCTATATTCCGAGGTCGTTAAAAGGTTAATTTCCAAATCAGGTCCCCACTCCCACAACAGAAGATGATTCTACCAAGTCTCCGACTCAGCAACCCAAGCAGTTAACACCTACTATACGAGACAAGGTTCCTTTCCCAAGTAGACTTCGTCCAGCCAAGGAAAAATAAGAAATTCATGGAGCTATACAATTTATTGAAGAATGTTAATATTAACCTTCCCCTGCTAGATGTGATAAACACGATGCCAACATATGTGAGATTTTTCAAGGAACTAGCATCACGAGAGAGGCGCTTGGTAGCAACCCAACATGTGGCATTGACAAAAGAAGTTAGCACGATAATCAAGAAACCATTGTCGCCCAAGGAAAAGGATCTTGGAAGTTTTTGTATTACTATTTCCCTTGGGAATGGACAAACGGCGAGGGGGGTGCTCGATCTTGGCGCTGGCATTAATTTGATGCCGTATTCTTTATTTAGAGAGTTCGATCTTGGGGAATTGAAGCCTACCACTATGCGCCTACAACTGGCTGATCGGTCGATTCGGCAGCCTTTGGGTATTGTTGAAGATGTTTTGGTGCAGGTTGGTGATCTAGTTGTTCCTGTTGATTTTGTTATTTTAGATGTTGGAGAAGTGCCGAGCAGGAGAAAGGAGCATACCTTCTTATTGGGAAGTCCGTTTATGTCAACTACGCATGCTTTAATAGACGTGAACAAAGGAAGGATGACCATGTCCGTCATAGGGGAGTCAGTGACGTTTTCACTTTAAGGCATCCATAACACTCCTTCTCCATTTATGCATGATGAGTGTTCATTTGTAGATCTGATCGATTCTTGCGTCCATGATCTCCAAAGCATTACCACTAGAGACGGGTTTGACGGCGAGGATGAAGAGGAGCATTTGAGTGGGAAGGAATTGATCGAATTGCTAGGAATTGACATAGGAGAAATCATAGATGGAATTGCTGGTCGTAGTGCTGCATTACGGGAAGAGAGCGACGCACCGAAGAGCAAGCCAAAAGTGGAGTTGAAACCACAATAAGATCGCTCGAAATTTGAGCCAAGAGAAGAGACGAAGTCGCCGCATAATCGTTCGGGAATGTTTCACTCGACCCCTACAAGAGTTCTAAACATACGAGGAACAAGGGAAAAGCATATAGTGAGGATTGGACGACGAAAAAAATGAAGTCGAGTGAGGTCTATGACAAGAAGATTCATGATAAGAAGATCAAGGTTGGTCAACTAGTGCTATATATTTCCGATCATAAGTTTGATTCTACCAATACCAAAGCCGCATGTAGTGGACCATTTATGATAAAGGAAATGGATGAGTACGGAGTTGCCACTCTATACGATGAGAGTAAGAAGTCGAAATTCCAAGCCCACAAGCATAGAATCAAGGAACCTGGGCTGAATCACGATCGTGATAAAGAAGAATTAGTGGGGCCCCCACGGGCTAAAAATTAATCACATGGAATCGCGTCGAGCATAAGACGTTAAATGTTGCACTTCTTGGGAGGCAACCCAAGCGAAAGTTAGATTTTATTTTCTTTTCCTTATTTTCTTTATTTTATTTCTGTCTTTGTATTGTGTCAATTACCGCGGTACGTTTATGTGTGTGTTGATGTGCAGAAATACGATAAATTTGCTTGTTCTGGACAACTAACGGTTATATAGCGGAAGCTCGCTACCGCCAGGCCTTACCGCTAGTTCCAATCGAGGCGTTTACGATGATGATCAACCACTGAACCTACTGCTAGCCGCAGCAATAGGAATAACGATGAGCTTACCGTTACACAACCAACCGCTAGTAGCGTCTGCCGTCTAATTTTTACGAATTTTGTTTTTGTCAATCAAGGTCGCAATCCAACCAAGTTAGCTGCAGTCTGGCAACATTTTGATGAGCCGCAATTCGGCCGTTCTAAATCCCAAAAGATGTGTCACCGGGCACTTGCGCGTAGCAATTGATCGTAATCTTAATTTGTTTTGTTTGTTGGTTTGTTTTATTTAGGTTGGTTCAAGGACAAATCCAATCACAAGACTCTAGACAAAACGAAAATCGCACGACTTCAATTGGGGAAATCCGGCCATCAATTTTAAGGGAAGTTTTTCTTACTCTTATCCTCTTTTGTTTTTTTTTTCTTTATATCTATGGCAAATCAAGGTTTTTTTTTTAATTTTATCCCCCTTTTATTCTTTTTATGGGGTCATATTTTTTCTCTCTCTTATGGTGGACTTTTATTACAAAAATTCATAAAATCATAAATTCTTAATAAAAGTTCCAAAACTCTAATAACCAATAAAAATAATGAACTCCTACCCCATGCTTTTAATGGGCTGTAGGGGTCAACTCAAGAACACTCATGGCTATAGGCATGGATTATTTGGCTATGATTGGCTCATTCGGAATTTATAGTGGCTAAATTTATGGATATGGCCGGAATAGGGTTGTATTTTGTGCCTTAACGTCATTTTCAAAGTCAACTACACACAGCGGTTTCAAAGAGATATCAAAACAGAAACTTATTCAAGCACATGCAAAGATGATATCACTCAGGCTACTCGCAGGCTTTTTGCATTGAAAATTTTTTTTTTAATTTTATCCCCCTTTTATTCTTTTTATGGGGTCATATTTTTTCTCTCTCTTATGGTGGACTTTTATTACAAAAATTCATAAAATCATAAATTCTTAATAAAAGTTCCAAAACTCTAATAACCAATAAAAATAATGAACTCCTACCCCATGCTTTTAATGGGCTGTAGGGGTCAACTCAAGAACACTCATGGCTATAGGCATGGATTATTTGGCTATGATTGGCTCATTCGGAATTTATAGTGGCTAAATTTATGGATATGGCCGGAATAGGGTTGTATTTTGTGCCTTAACGTCATTTTCAAAGTCAACTACACACAGCGGTTTCAAAGAGATATCAAAACAGAAACTTATTCAAGCACATGCAATGATGATATCACTCAGGCTACTCGCAGGCTTTTTGCATTGAAAA
>BMAC01000015.1:2180226-2228635 GCA_014905375.1 Phtheirospermum japonicum | reverse complement strand
AAAAAAGAAAAGAAAAGAAGTATGGTGATCCTAGTTGAATTGTGTTAGTGTTTGCCTAAGCGATTTATTAAGGCTTGAGTTTCATTGTTTGTTTTATGAAGCCCAATGTTTAAGAGGCAAGAGTCGTGTTAAAGAAGAAGCACATTATAAGCTTCAATTGTGTTCAAGTGGTTTGAGATTCAAGTCGGTTTTAGAGTTAGGAGTTGAGAAATACCCTATGTTTAAAGGCTATGTTATGAGTGTTTAGTGAGGTTTTTATTTTTGAACGAGGTGAAGCAAATTGCTTCGTGATTAGATTAGGTTGAGTGAGTTATTCATCATGTTAGATCATGAATTAGACACACGACTTATATATTCCATACCCGTCCAAAGAGCATTACATTACAACCCAGAAAGACCTTTTCTGATTCTTAGTTCGACAACACACTTAATTCGCGATTGAAAAGAGATTGATTTTTGGTGCTTGTTTATGGTGCATGTATTTGTATGATTTGAGTGTATACACGTCCTATGCAGCGATGCTTGAGTGCTTTTGAGTGAACACCCACATATATATTACCTTTTGAGAGGATGCATGAAATTGATTTTGAAGCGACATTGTAATAAGGGTGGAATATTTGAAGTTGCGTTACATTTATCTATACTTTCAAAATTATATATGTAACATCGCACGATTTATTACTTGGACTGATTTTTATTCTTGCTATACTTTGAATCTATCATTCGTTCGAGGACAAACAAACCAATAAGCGTGGGGTAGTTGATTAGCACATATTTATCCTTATTTTTATTAGCATTTTAGTTCGTTTTTCTATTTGTTTTGGTATAAGTTGGATAGTTTAAGCGTAATTCCATATTTTTATACTTCCAGCTTATTTTACCGTATTTTGATCTTAATTAGTAAGAATAGGTGATTATTCATTGTTTTTCACCTTACAGCTAAGTAACCAGGAGAGTTCAACGCGTAAATGGATGAATTCTGATGTTCGAGAGTCGAGAACGAGCTTTCCGGTGAAAGAGTAGCAGAAAGATCGAGAAGATAATGCTGCAACGATGCTGCATCGGTCGACACAGGCATCGACGCGACCCATGCCCACGTCGATCGACACTATGTTGACGCCAAGCCAACGTAACTCTCTGAAGCGTCGATTCATGGGTGCGTCCATCGACGCACAATTCGACGTAACTCTCTGTAGAGTCGATTCATGCCCTCGTCGGCCGACGCCCATGCCCTGTCGACGCGAGCACACCAGATGCATCGACACCGAGCCCCATATCGCATCGGTCGATGCGACGTCGATGTGACAGCCCAGATACTGATCTTAGGGTTTCTTATGCTCCAAGACAAGGGAAAACTATAAAAGCCCTTCTCCAAGTCCATCCAAAATATACATGATACACTACTACGACCCTACTTACACTCCTACAGCTCTTAAACAACGCACCTTACATTCCATAATAACGTCGAGAATCAAGATCGAGATCAAGAGTCACAAATTTTGAGCACAAACCGTTAGTTCGTGATTCGATTCTCGGCCAAGATTCGCGCAACCTCTCCGGATTAGCTGGAGAGTTTACTACAATTCTTAGTTTAAATAAGCATTCTAAACTCTTTATTTGCGTTCGTAGTTTAATTTATGCAATTATGTAGTTACTTTTCAATTATTGTTCTTGAATTATTTTATGCTTCAAACCCTAGAAACTACTGTTATTCGGATTCGTAATCTTAGTTTAATTTATGTTTGGTTATTGTTCATGCTAGACAATTCATTTTGTTTATGTTGTGCTTTAGATGATTGCTTTTCAATTATGCTAGTTGATCATGCTTGAGTACTTAGATTAATTCTCGAATCTACATGTTCTAGTTGCTAAATTAGATTACTTAGTTTTAATTAATGTTCATGCGTTTCAATTCCTTAGATAATCAAAACAATCACCCCCTCCCCTCCCCCAATTTGTATAGTATTTCGAGTTACTTGTGATTGAACAAACTATTTGAGATTCRGATTGTATGTTCCTCGAGAGACGACTCGAGTCAGCTTTGCCAACCTACACGCGACCCTGTTCTCTTGCGGGCAAGCTATTTAATTACTGACAAAAATTTATAAGTAGGCAACACAAAGGCTTGAATCAGTAGCTATTATAATTATCACAATAATTAGGCCACACATAAGTGCAAAATTTGAAAAAATGTATACTTTTAAAAAGTAGTTAAAAAATAGTCCTCAAGTTTGAAATAATTAAAAAAAAAATTCACACATGAACTCTTGAACGTACAAAATTTTAAAAACAACTTTTTTATTTTTTGGGTAATTTATTCAAACCCAGTGGCTAGTCATTGTAGTTAATATTGAAGCATCAATACTTCAAGGCACAAATTTAAAAACAACTTTTTTGTTGGTGAATTAAGTAAACAACCCCTGATGTTTAGTCTGATTAAGAACACCTCCACTTATCTTGTAAACTTTCATATACCCCTTAATAAGTATTAAGAGACCATTTAATCCAATAATTTATTAACACAATGTCAATTCTACAATTAAACTTGTCCATTGGTTATTAAATACACATTTCGGATCAAAACTGATGATAGCCAAAGCATATCCACAAAGAAGAAGAATAAGAAGAAGAAGAAGAAGAAGAAGAAGAAGAAGAAGAAGAAGAAGAAGACATACTAGATGAACTGAAATATAAGTCATAATGTGACCCAAACATGTTTCTACTATAAGATAAGACATTTTTAAGATAATTAAACACTATACTTTGTCACATTGCACATATTATATGAATCTGTGAAAAGGTCTCATTTTCTTGTACTTGCATGATCATGCACCAAACTGGGTAGTATAAATAGTCTTTTTATCAAAGACCCCAAGTTTTAACCATCGTAATGTACAGGAACCAAAAAGGAGCAAAAAGAATTAAACACACATTTACAAGCACTCATGAATATGTGTAACACAAATACAATAAGAAAATGTATATTGCCAAACAAAGGCAAAGAAAGTTTGTATATATATATATATCATATCCAAGGTAATTTTCATAAAAGAATAAAATACCTAAAGGGGTATATTTGTGAAAATGAATAATAACAACACACACACTCTTTTATATATATATATATACAAAAATAATAATCTATGGTGATTTAGCCCTTTCACATAGTAGTATTTATACATTTAAAGTTTAATAGTCAGAGGACGACTCTACTCTACTACAAGTCTACAAGTACACCTCTCTTGTTAACCAAGGACCACCACTAAACACACACACACACACACACACACACACACACATATATATATATATATATATATATATATATATATGATTAGATTTAAATGAGAACCATGTCCCTATATGTGAACCTATGGTCAATTATGGGCATTAGATCTAATTAAATGGATGGAACAAATTTTTTGTGTATTTCATTATTTAATTAAAAGTATTAGGATTGTATAATAAAAGAACTACTAATGTATAAAACTGGAATATTAATAAAAAATTGTGATTGTATAATAAAAGCACTGCTGGTATATAATAAAATCACTAGTTCGCAGGTTCACATTTGAACCCACCCCTATATATATATATATATATATATATCGAGAGAGAGAGAGAGAGTGAGATACTGGAATAACATTATGCTTTATGGAATTAATTAGATGCAGGATATAGTATGCAAAGCACATGTCTGCAATTAGAAGGAGAAGAAGGCACCAGATGAGCAATGTATCTTGACCTGAGATCAAGTCTAATAGCCATAATCAACTTATAAATTTCATTCCCACTAGTGGAAAAAAAGTCGATTAGAGGCGGTGCATAAGTGACGGTTCAACAAGAAACCGCTGCAAAAGGTGCATAAGTGACGGTTTTTAGAAAAAACCCGTCACTTATGGAAAAAAAAAGAGTCCGGGTGGCGGTTATTTCATTCCAACCGCCACCAATAATATTATAAGTGTCGGTTCCTTTTGAAAACGACACCAAAAAAAAAACAATCGGGCAGCGGTCCAAGAGGGAACCGTCGCCAAAAGCACACTGGGTGGCGGTTCTTTACGAAACCGCCTCTTATAGACCGCCACAAATATTGGCTTCGGGCTGCGCTTATTTGGGGAACCGTCGCTTATATCCTCGACCTCTTTTGGCCGCGCTTCCAACATAGAACCGACGCTTAAAAGTTCATACCAACAAAAAAATAGCGCAACCCAGTTCTAAAAATACTCGCTCAGATCCCGAAGGTTTTGACTAAATCAAAAGCCATTGCTAAGATATCTCGATTGAAGCTATGAACCTCTTTTCAGATGAGGCTGTCCATTCTTCCAATTCTTCCACCTTGTCGTTCGGGTTGGGAAGGAGCAGCCACGACGCGGCCTCCACCTCCTCCTCTGAGTACTCGTCGGAGTAGGCGACGACGGCGGGGGGGGGGAGGATCTCGCGGCGGACGCGGCATCGTAGAAAGAGACGACGGGAAGGCGCTCGTGGCGGCGGGCGAGGGGGTTGGCGGAGTGTATGTCGTGGTCGCAGGTGGCGCAGAGGGCGTCGGCGGCGGGGCCTGCTCGCAGACCTCACACACCCAGGCGCGGGCGTGGCGGGAGGCCAGCTTGTTGGCGGCGTAGATCTCGGCGTCACAGCCCACGCAGAGGAAGGCGGAGTCGGCGCGGCAGAACACCGCGGACGACGACGTTTTGCACGAGTCGCAGAGCTTCGCCGTTAAGCTCCAGGTTTCGCCCCCCATTTTTTTCACTTTTTTTATTTTTATTACGTTTATTTATTTTCTTCAGTGGCCTTTGGTTTTTTCGTTTCTCTATTATTGCTAATTCATGGTTAGGTTTGATATTCCAGCCAAAGTGGTCATACTGTCACAACCTGTTCGGATACCTGTCTGTGCAACCCTTTCCCCCCATTTTTTTCCTTGCTTGTTTAGAAAGSCTGTGGTGTTTTGCTCTGAATTATGATGGTAAATGAGAAGATGAGCATGTAACTTAAGTTTATACTAGTTCTTCCCCATAACTTAATTCTAGTGGTGCATGGTCGAATTGTAACTCTGATTCAGAGAAATCAATAAGACGCATTATACTAGTTCTTGTAAAATGAAATACATTTTCACGCAGTTAGTGTGGTAAATGTACATTGTGTTGCTATTTTAGGTTTTCATATGCTTTATTAATGTGGGAACTGAAAGAATACATAGTCTGAGTTCATGATTTGTCAACTCTTTTGTGCTTTTGGATCAGGAGTGTCGATTTTGAAATAATAATAGTGGATGATGGGAGTCCAGATAGAACCCAGGAGATTGTTAAACAACTGCAGCAAGTATATGGGGAAGAACGTATTGTAAGTTATTGAGGAGTAACCTTTTCAAATATTTAGCTCATGATTTCACATCTCTAGTCTGGTGTCTAATGATGTATGTATACTCATGTTGCTCTGGTACTGCAGTTTTTGAGACCTAGACCTAAGAAGCTTGGCCTGGGTATGTATTCAGGCATCTTCTATATATGAAAGCTGATTGTACAGATTTCTAAAGTTTTTCATTTTAGGGACAGCTTACATACATAGGCTGAAGCATGCGAGTGGAAATTTTGTTGTGATAATGGATGCCGATTTGTCGCACCATGTAAGTTTGCGACTCCAACTGCATAAAATATAGAATTTGTTTAATATTGTATTTCCTTGTAAAAATATAGTGCGATAACCTATGGATTTATAATATGACTTTATTCATATTGTTTGAATATATGAATTTATTCATATTCATACCCCATCCTCTCTGTCATGTTTCAATATATAAAACGAAAAATATTTCTCTAATATTATGAATTCAGCTCCCGATGGCTATACTTACTCCTTTATAAATCTTGTCAATAATGTGAAAAACCGAAAATAAAGAAAAAGTTGTTGTCCCGATGTTCTCCAATTAATGAACTACGTCTTTTTCTTATTCTTTCTAAATTCACATTGAGCTGAAATTTCTTTCGTATGCTCTTTGACAGCCAAAATACCTGCCAAGCTTTATCAAGTAAGTATTCTTGAAGCAAATTGCCGGATTTTCATGGTTTTCATGAATATGTGATAAGTCTTCTTGTTTAGAAAACAGAAAGAGACAGGTGCAAGCATAGTTACTGGAACCCGATGTCAGAGGTGGAGGGGTTCATGGATGGAATCTTATGCGTAAACTGACGAGCAGAGGAGCAAATGTCCTTGCACAGACACTTCTCTGGCCAGTTGTATCGGACTTGACTGGATCATTCAGGTGTTTTTACAACTTCAGCAGCAAATTTAGTTTTTCCCTTCCATATAACAGATCCTTAAATTTGATAATGCCTTTTTCTCTTGAAGGCTTTATAAGAAATATGTACTTGAAGATGTCATAAGCTCGTGTGTGAGTAAGGGGTATGTTTTCCAGATGGAGATGATATTTCGAGCCTCAAGAAAGGGTTATCATATTGAAGAGGTAATTACAATATTTTGCATCTCTTTTTGAAAGATTAGCCTATTTGCTCATGTTACTTCAATTTAATAATAATTTGGGGGATCTGCAACACAATATGGTCTGTAATTAGTGCTAGAACCGATGAGTAGCTTGTGTCCTATTATAACTGTGCCAAAAACTGGAACTAAAGAAAGTAGTTACCCTTGTATGGTTGGCAAGAAGACTAATTGTTTATATTTAATCATTGTCAGGCATGATTTACATTGTAAAAGTTATTCCTAATTTTCCATCGGTAGAATGATTTATTACCATATAAATGCAATTCATATTAAGGGTTGCTTGTTGAACAYTTTGGAGGAGGTGATAGTTTATTCACTATCAATCTAATGTATATTGTTTGATAAAAGCTTATAATAAGCTCCTTATATTTGAAAAACTCTTGTTGGGAATAAATTATAATTTATAACCTTTTCCAATGAGCTAAAAACTAATCGACGAATCATTTTCTTTGGTAAAACATAATTTTATATACTAAAATATTATTTTACAGTTTTACATAAACATTATTTTAGATACACACATTTTTTTATTTATGAATATAATTAATTTGATATTATTATTTATATTTTTTCTTATTTTTTAAAATTTATTTTGTAAGAAGTCTTTATTTACTATTCTAAATATATTTAGTAATACACACACACAGACACACACACACACACACATATATATATATATATTTGTTTATTTATGCATATTATTTTTCACACCTTTCAATCATGTCTATATCGGTAAATGTTCAATTAGGTATTTATTATTTCTATTACTACAATGCTAATTTTTTTTATAGAGGTTTGACTGTGTTTATGTCATCTCTACTTTAAAATAATACATTGTACAACCAAACAGGGCCCTAACCCTGGTTGTCCAAGAGGGCCATGGCACGATTTGTACTGTAAAATCGATGGTCCAGCAGCATACGATGTTTTCAAAAACTTCAAAGAGCGTTGGTTAAAGGCCTCAAAACGCAGTGGTTTTTAGAAAATCAAAGCCTCGAATGACGATTCATTACTCAAGCTCGAACGAATCTCGGAAGTGTTGGTAATCGACAAGGGTGGTTCACAAAGAGAAGGTGATCCCGAGGGTTGGCATGTCCAGGTATATGATAGATACAAAAAGAATCACGTTATACAATTTTTTCTTGTTTCTATCTGTTATTTAGAGCTAAATTTACTATTGCACGATGTATTTAGGTTTTTCATTCGATTGACTCGAATTCGGTCAAAGGCTTCCCCAAGGATCCAAAAGAGACTACAACCTTAGAAGTGCTTATTCGTGGTCAGTGATAAACCTATTTTAGGACATATGTCTTTTTGCAATAAGCTGGAGCTAATCCAAACAAGACTTGGATATCGAATTATAAATCATAATTCGTTAGTATAAATAAATCTAATATTTTTTTTCATGTTTTTAATTTAAGGATTGGATATCGAATCAAGATCCTTACTCACCGTTGGAGTTCGATGAGATTCGAATGTGTTTGCAAGATACTTTATTGACGTTCTTCTAAATTCTTAATTGTAAGCATTTGTTGAGTATATTGATGAGATTGAATTGTTATGGTGTGAGATGATATATTTGAATAATTTTTGTTCGATATTTATGATATTTGTTTTTGTTTGGATAATTTGTGTTTGTTTTAATATTTTGGTTTGTTTGGTTTGTGTATTTGCTATTAAACAAATGATTTGTAGGAATTATAATAAATTTCTGAAATTTCAGATTTTGTGAAATATTGGAGCAGAAAGCAGGAAAAAAAAAACAATAAAAAAAAAAAAAAGGTGGCGGTTCTAACAAGAACCGCCGCCAAAACTTTGACCCGTCGCCCCGATTTTTTTTACTTTAAGCGTCGGTCGTATTAGAGGCGGTTCAGAACCGCCTCAAAAGGCCTATTTAAACCGCCTCTAATCGACTTTTTTCCACTTAGTGTTCTTTTCTTTTTTATTATTTATGAAATATAAGTGCAACCATTTTTTATTTAATTAAATTAATGGGGGTGTACTTATTTGGTCTTGTGTTGTACATCTATGAACTATTTATATAAGCTTTGTATTATTTTATTGTGACTAGGAAAAATATAATAACCAGAGAACTCTAATGGTATAATCATGTTGTCATAACTGAAATACTTTCTTCAAATAACTATGTGTGTGCTTGTGTGTCTGCACACACACACACTAATGTAACACACGTGTTTATTAACTCATTATTAAGCTAAGTTGTAATCTATTATTATTTGCTTGCTTCATTGCCCTTTACTTTGTTTTAATGAGAATATGCTTGAATCAATTCACCAAGTTCCATTTTCTGTGTCAACATTATAGTAATTTCCTTTTAGTAGCTTAAGATTTCAGATAGCAATAATATCATCCACACTGCGCTCCATTAGTCAACAGAGAAATTACGTAACAAAAATGAAAATAATCAATCCAGATTACAAGAAAATCCGATAAACTCATGCTTCAAATCACTGTTCTTAAAACAAATTTTGCTTAAATATATATGCTATGAATCTTAATTGTCGAATGCATATAAGCTAAATCACAAATGGACAATAACTAAAAAAATTAAATACATCAAGACAACACCAAATACCAAATAATAACAATAATAATAACAATAACACTGCATTCAAACAAAAATGATGGAGATGTGTTAATTAATTTGAATTCACCAGCCCGGTAACGTAATTCTTCAACACAATTCTTTTGTGGGTAATAGACTTGGGCCAATGAATATTGATTTCTTAAGCGGATGTTGATTGCAAATATGAAATAGGTTAAAGAAAAAAGGGCGCGAGAGGTTGAAGGATGAACAAGGAGAGGTAATTTGTTGTTGTTTTTATGTAGAATTAGGTGTACTTAGATTTCAATAGGTTGGCTCATTTTCTATTTATGCGAATTTTATTTAATTTAAAGTTTGACCCCTCAAAAAATATATTTAATTTATTATTTTGTATGTTTAATAAAGTACCTCTTTATTTGTTAAAATAAAAATAATTGAAATTATTAATGAATGAAAACTATGTTTCATAATTTTCCAAACATAAATAAGGTTATTGGTACGCCCTGAAGTGATGGTTAATTCCCGCATGACCTGGACCGAACATGGTTGGGACGAGCTGAACTAAGTGGTCTTGGCCTCACCCGAGAGCCTTGAATAAGGATATGAGAGGTCAGGTCAGGGGTTGAGGATAACATGAGGACAAAGCTGACCTGTCTCCTGGAAGGAAGCTTCCAGGTCAGGTCGGCCCATGTAACGGCCCAAGATTCGTGGGTTTTCTGTTTTTGAGATCCCGGAAGGGGTCCTCACTGGGTAAAAACTATAAATATCTCAGCCCCAGTGTTGAGAGAGGTATGATTTCCCAGCACTCTTCTCTTGCTTTAGATTATTCCGATCAAAACGCTTACTGACTTAAGCATCAGAGAGGTTTCCACCGGAAAACCCCCGGTGGTCCTTTCTAAAGTGTTTTTGTGCATAAAAGGTCAGGAAATTCCCAGGCAAAAGTGCAGTTTCTTTTGTGGTAAGTATTCCGAGTGAAACAATTGGCGCCGTATGTGGGAATAACAAGGCTAAGACGTGAGAAAACCATGGCATCAGATGGAAATTTGGTGGCAGAGCTGGGTGGCACGCCAAGATCTGCCACACCGAAAGGCGCGCTAGAGGCGGTAGGACCGTCGGCGGCAGCTAGACCAAGCGCAGCCAAACATCCTCCTAGTGGAGACACACAAACTAACAGCGAATTGCTGAACGATTCCTTCCTAAGGCAATTGTCCGACCTCATTGGCAAAGCGGTGGAAGTAGATGTGGATAGGAAGCTCGTCAAAATCTCGACACCCCCCTCTAGGGCAGCCCCACTGCCGGAGACGGAGACGCCACGAACCAAGCGCACAGTCCGGACTCCCCCCCCCCCCCCCCAGGAAGAGGAGGAGAGTTTCTCCGCTTCTGAAAGTGAAACATTAAGAAAAACCAACCCAAACCTTACTGCGCAGATGCAAAACCTATAGAAAGAGGTCAGGGAGGTTAAGAGTAAGATGGCGAGCGCGGGCACGGTGCCGGCGTGGAGGGGTACCCCATTCACGAATGCGGTTATGCGCAATGATGTACCGGCTTCTTACCGGTCCATGGGCTTTGAATACAACAGAACAACAGATCCGTGGGATTGTTTTTCATGTAATTCTTGTGTTTTTCTTTGTGTTTCTAGATAGATTTTTATATTGATTTTAGTAGTTTTGAGTCGTTTTTTTGTTAGGTTTTTAGGTTGTTTTTCTTATTTTATTATTTTTTGTGTTTCTTGTTAATTTTACTTTTAAATGGGTTAAATGGTTTCAATTAATTGGAGGTTTGGTGTAATTTTGGATTTTTATGTTTTAAAATTCCTATTTTTATAGGTAAAGGCATTGAAGGCTAAAAGTACTAGCCAAGGCAAGCCAAACACCAAGCCAAAAGAGGCTCAAAAATGCCCAAATATTCTAGAATAGTAGCCAACTCGTGCCACAACTCGCCAAGGTAGCTGCCAGCATCTGTCTTTTGCCAAAATACTCGCCAAAATTCACGCCAAACTGCCCACACTGGGTAGCGCTTCCCACACTGGGTTACCCAGTGTCCGAGCAGCGCCTGGCGGGCTACGCGCGCAATGGCCGAGCGCGCCTGCCTACATCTTGTGTGCAACTGTCCGAGCAGCGCCCATCCACACAGCGCCCGGCGCTTGCCACACTTCTCGCCCAGGCGCTCGCCAACGTACTCGCCAGGCGCTTGCCAGGACTTACGCCAGCGCTTGCTAGGCCACACCCACACCCAGCGCTGGCAAGTTGCCAACCACCTGCACCCAGCAACGCCCAGGCTCGGCCATGGCCGAGCCACATCGAGCCATGGTCGAGCCATATCGAGCTAAAATGTGCCAAAAAGCTAGCCAAGGTTCTAGGAAGGTGCCTCCGGGTCAAAATTGGTCAAACCCGGGAATTTTAAACCTCTAAGGCTATTTTGGCCCATTTAGACCCGATTAAATTTAATATAAATAGGAGACTTCTTTCATTTTGGAAGGGACCTCTCATTTTCTCCCAACCCAAGCTTGGGTTTGGGATTAAAATAATATCCTCTCTCTAATTTTTAAGATCTAATTTCTCTCTCTTAGGTTTTAGATTCAATTTCAAACTTTGATGTAATCTCTTTTCTAGATTTAGATTTACTTTCATGTTTGTCCTTGGGTTTGTAAGCCTAAAAAGATTTCAAGTACTCCGTTGGATTGTTTATTTTGATGCAATTTAATTCAAGCTTGCTACTCTTTCCTTTAATTCAAGTAAGTTTCCTTTCAATTTAATGTTTTATGCTTTATTTCTATGCCTTGTTCTTCATTGCCATGCTTTGTTCTTCATTTTATGATTTTTGCCTCAGCACCTTAAATTCATGATGAAACATATGTATTGGCTATGGAATCTAGCTGAGTAAACATCTAGATCATAGATCAGCTCTTGGATCGCCTTGATTTCAAGTTTTTCCTATGCTTTATTTGCAAATTTATTTTTATGCATAGTTTTAAGTTTAGTCTTAGATGTATGTTTTGTTGCTTGTTATTTTCCTTAAAGTTTTAAACTTTCATGTCAAATTTCCTTTCTCTTTACATCCATGCTTTCAATTTTTAGTATTTTGCATCATTTAGGATTTTATGCATAGTTGTACCTAGTGCATGCATGCTTGTACTTGGTGAAACAATGCTTGTGTTTGCTTATTTCCTTGATTTTCTTGCATTTTCAATTAAGGCATACGACCGAGGAATCCTACCAACATGCAATTTCAATTACTAGATTAGTTTAGCTAGTTTATTTTCTTTATTTTCATTTTCCTTTTATTTTCAAAGCTTGAAACACATTGATTCCTTCAATTGAATCGAAATCCGATAATACCGAGCCATGAACCCATTAATTTATTTCAACATCACTAAAACTACACTACAAAATGGCGCCGTTGCGACTCGACTTGGTTAAGGCTTTCGATTTGATTGTTGTTTCTTTGTGTTTTTAGTTTGCTTTGTTATTTTACATTTTTTGTGTAGTATGTTAGGTACTTGTGACTATGGTGGATACATTCTCGACATGGGAGGGCATGGTGCAAACCATGTCGGGAAAGAGATATTGTATAATGGATTTCGCAACGTGGGAGGGCATGGTGCAAACCACGTTGCCAATGGTGGATATAGATATAGGCAACCCGGCATGGGAGGGCATGGTGAAAACCATGTCGGGTTTGATAGTTTCTCGGGCATGAACGGTTCCTTGGGTGGTTATGGAACTCCAAGTTCCTATCTTGCAATGCAAGCTCCGATTTCCTATCCGAATGTGCAAGCCCCAAATCCAGGCCCGTATGGAGACTCTCATGTGTCTAATTTCAATCATGCTCCGAATGTGAATTTTAATGCTTATGGTGGAGGTGCGAGTTATGGAGGTGTCGTCAATAGTGTCCCTAAGCACGATCCATATTGGATGTTTGGCTCCCAAATCGCAAGTGGCCCCCCCATCCGCACTATGGGAGATGTTAACACATCTTTTTTGGGATGTGCATGGTGTGGACCGTGTGGTCATGATACTAAATATTGCCCTTCATTCTCCTCGTTCGTTATGTCCATGCCTCTTTCGGAGGAGGTGTATGGGGGTCATGGACATCATGTGGGATCCGATTGTGCTATGCCATCTTTCGCTCCATCGCCGACTCATAATCTGGTTGTTCCTCCTCTTGTGGGCCCTTGTCATCCAACTATCCCGGTGATTACTCCTACCCTATACCTCCCGATCCAAAGACTTCTCAAGCAATGTACTCTTGTACTAATGACGTGAACATGGCTTTATCCTCTAAGGAGCTTGAGTTGATAAAGAAGATAGCGGATATAAAAGCTCGACTTGCTACGTTGTCTAGCCCGAACCCACCGCCGCCTCATAATCCTCTTGTTACTCCTCACTCGGCCCACTTGTCTCAGTGAATGATCCTACCCCCTCTCCAATCCGACCCTCATGCAATCTTTCCCCATAGTGTCGGACTCGCCCGATACTATCTTTGATAAGTGTGGGGTGGTTGCTAATACGGTTGTCTCGCCGTCGGAAGAGGACGTGTGTTCATTTTCGGATGTTTTTACCTCTCTTGACCCTCTACCTTTCACTTCAAAAGAGTCTTGCAAAGAATGGGTGTATATGGACTCCATCAAGGCCACAGTTGAACGAGTTTGTTTGGAAGGGAGGAGCAATGAAGAGGAGGTTGGCCCGGTTGTCGATATAAAGGGATGTTGTGAGGATGAGCCTCTTGTTCTTCTTGATGAGCCCATTGTACCTCTATTTGACCCCATTTTGTGTGGAGATGATTCTCTATGTGTCGTTGGGGGAAATGACGACTTTTTAGAGGGGGAGGTGGGGTTTATTGATGATGAGCTTGGAAAAATTGACGATTATCTTGAGGAGGATGAGGAGAGCAAGTCGACTATTATCCTTTCAAATTCGCATCAAGAAGAAAAGGAGGAGAGGATGGTTAAAGGGATTGATGTTTTTAAGAGTGCTATGGATTGGATACCGGGAGCGGATGAGAGAGTTAGTTCTTTGAATTCGAGTCTTGAAACTATGGTGAGAGCCGGTATGTGGAGGTTTTTAGTAGAGGGCTTGATGTTCGTAATGTCCAAAAGTGAGTGGGTGAAGCCCATTGACTTGGTGCCCAAGACGATCGGCTCGTTAGTTCTCGAGGATGGAGAAGGAGAATTGTTGGCCATGAGGGCTACGACGAGATGGAGGATGTTGATCGATTCTAAGAAGTTTAATGTGGCTACCAAGAGAGATCATTTTCCTCCCTTGTTTTTCGATCAAAGGTTAAAGAAGTTAGCTGGCCATTACTCCTATCGTTTCTTTGATGAGTCTTCGGGTCACTTTAAAATCACCATTCCACCTAAAGACCTAGGCAAGACGAGCTTCGATTGCCCGTTTGGAACGTTTGCCTTTTGGCGGATCTTATTTGAGCTATGCAATGCACCAAGGACGTTCCAAAGAGTGGATCCTCCCGACAAGGAGGAGATTATCTTGGTGGACCCTCCCGTTATCTTCCCGCCTTGACCAAAAAGGGAGTACGTCGAGCTAATGACGTAAAACAATCGCTTCTTGGGAGGAAACCCAAGTTCTTTCCATTTCTTTCTTTCTTTCTTTATTTCTTTTATTGAAAAATCCAAAAACATTCAAAAATTCAAAAATCCAAAAACATCTGAAAATTTGAAAATTAAAAAAATATTTTATTGAGTTCATGTACATATTTCCTTTTGTTTTTAATTTCGTGTGATTCTCTTTTCTAGGTTTTGTTTGTCGACTCCAACCTTGGTCGAATGGATAAGTGAGTAGCATTCATGGAGCCGGGACTTACTAGCCATTCTCGATATTCTCTTGGATTGCTTAGATGCTTAGGTGGACCCTACCGAGCTCGAATCAAACTCGCTCGGTTAATGAAGTTTCTATTCACCCTCCTTTTACTTGGTTCTCATTAAAATGCGGTTAATGCATGGTTTAAGTGTGGGGTGGGTAGGTGGTTAGGGTCCGGGTTTTTATCAAGCATGTTTTGTTGTTCTTAACTCGAGCCTTGATGAAGTGACGCATTCTTGGCGAAGTGACGCTTACTATTTGCGCATTTATATGGTTGAGTCGGTTTTTGTGTCTTTTGAGTCATTATTACATTGTTGAACAACTCCACGTGCTTGGAAGTTTGAATAATTTACTTGTCGGGTTTTTGCATGTTTATGGCCTCTTGTGTGAAGGGTTGAATTTTTTGTGCTTCGTCCAAAAACTGCCTATATATATATATATATATATATATATATATATAATCAAGATTTTCTCGTGAAAAGATTGCAATACTCTAAAAGCTCTTTTGATTTTGCTCCCAAATTCGGTGCAAACTAGTGAGTAGCCTTGTGTGATTTATCGGCTTGCTTGTGTTTTTATTGAAATTGCATTGAGGAGGTTTGATTTTGCTCGTACATGATTGAATTCGAAAATGACCTCGAGGCACATATATCACCCTTGTTCCGGCCATTTCCATATATTTAAGCTACTTTAAAAATTCCAAATGAGCCCCCTTGAGCCTATATCCCGTTTCTTGTTAGCCGAGCTCGATTTTAGCTCTTATATCTCCATAAATTGTGAGGTGGGAGGGCATGTTGTTAGTTGACTCAGAATGTGTGGGAAATCAATTGTGAGTTTCGGGTTTTGAGTTGCTTATACAAAAAAAGAAACAAAAAAAAAAAGAGAATAAGACTCCAACACAAATCACGAAAAGTGATAAACCGTGCGTTCATGTGTAAAGCTCAATTTAAAGGCTAAGTTTAGTAAAAAGAAGCCAATTCAAAAAGCTTCGAAGTGTTGTGAAATAAAAGTCGGGAAGGTAAGTGAACGAAAGGGTTTCGAATGAGAGTTTGGTGAATTGGGAAAGGTGAAGCGATTATAAGCTTCGGGTTTTAAAAGTTAGGATTTTTGTGTGTTATTAATCACGTTTGATCGTGTGTTAGCCACTATATCCAAATGATCCATACCTTACCAAAGAGCCAACATTACAACCCATAATAAAGACCTATTTTGATTCTTATTTGGTCATGTGCCATGAGCAATTTGAAGCGTTCGATTTGTGAAATCTTGACAAGGTGCATATATTGACCGACGTGAGCGTAAACACGTCCTATATACTATACACTTGAGCGAATTGAGCGAATACCCTCAAATTTCCATTGGTGAGGAAGTCATCGATTTGGCTTGCATTTGAGAAAGAGTAATACGAGCAACGCTTGACACTAGCGAGTTTTTGTTGATACTTCCATCATATTAAATAAGGATAAGCACAAGGATTTTTCTTTTTACACTATTCTCATTGCATGTACACTCTCGATTCTTTTCTTTGTTCGAGGACGAACAACCGATAAGTGTAGGGTAGTTGTTTTGCATGTAATTGTTGTGTTTTTCTTTGTGTTTCTAGATAGATTTTTATATTGATTTTAGTAGTTTTAGGTTTTTAGGTCGTTTTTCTTGTTTTATTGTTTTTTGTGTTTCTTTTTAATTTTATGTTTAAATGGGTTAAATGGTTTCAATTAATTGGAGGTTTGGTGTAATTTTGTATTTTTATGTTTTCAAATTTCTATTTTTATAGGTAGAAGGCTAAAAGTACTAGCTAAGGCAAGCCAAACTCCAAGCCAAAAGAGGCTCAAAAATGACCAAACATTCTGGAATAGTAGACAACTCGCGCCACAACTCGCCAAGGTACTGCCAGCGTCCGGCGTTTGCCAAAATACTCGCCAAAATTCACGCCAAACTGCCTACACTGGGTAGCGCTGCCCATACTGGGTTACCCAGTGTCCGAGCAGCGCTTGGCAGGCAACGCGCGCAACGACTGAGTGCGCCCGCCCACATCCTGCGCGCAACTGTCCGAGCAGCACCCGTCCACACAGCGCCCAGCGCTTGCCACACTTCTAGCCCAGGCGCTCGCCAACCCATTCGCCAGGCGCTTGCCAGGATTTACGCCAGCGCTCGCCAGGCCACACCCACACCCAGCACCCGCAAGCTGCCGACCACCTGCGCGCAGCAGCGCCCAGGCTCGGCCATGGCCGAGCCACATCGAGCCATGGTCGAGCCATCTCGAGCCAAAATGTGCCAAAAAGCTAGCCAAAGGTCTAAGAAGGTGCCTCCGGGTCAAACTTGGTCAAACCCGTGAATTTTAAGCCTCTGAGACTATTTTGTCCCATTTAGACCCAATTAAATGTAATATAAATAGGAGAATTCTTTCATTTTGGAAGGGACCTCTCATTTTCTCCCAACCCAAGCTTGGGTTTGAGATTAAAATAATATCCTCTCTCTAGTTTTTAAGATCTAATTTCTCTCTCTTAGGTTTTAGATTCAATTTAAAGATTTGATGTAATCTCTTTTCCAGATTTAGATTTACTTTAATGCTTGGCCTTGGGTTTGTAAGCCTAAGAAGAATCCAAATACTCCTCTAGATTACTTATTTGGATGCAATTTAATTCAATCTTGCTACTCTTTCCTTTAATTCAAGTAAGTTTCCTTTCAATTTAATGTTTTATGCTTTATTTCTATGCTTGTTCTTCATTTCCATGCTTTGTTTTTCATTTTATGCTTTTTGCCTTAGCACCTTGAATTCATGATGAAACATATGAGTTGGCTATGGAATCTAGATGAGTGACACATCTAGATCATAGATCGACTCTTGGATCGTCTTGATTTCAAGTTTTTCCTATGCTTTATTTGTAATTTTATTTTAATGTATAGTTTTAGGTTTAATCTTAGATCTAGGTTTTGTTCCTTGTTATTTTCCTTAAAGTTTTAAACTTTCATGTCAAATTTTCTTTCTCTTTACATCCATGCTTTCAATTTTTAGTATTTTGCATCATTTAGAATTTTATGCATAGTTGTAACTTGTGCATGCATGTTTGTACTTGGTGAAACAATACTTGTTTTTGCTTATTTCCTTGATTTGCTTGCATTTTCAATTAAGGCATACGACCGAGGCATCCTACCAACTTGCAATTTCAACTACTAGATTAGTTTAGCTAGTTTATTTTCTTTATTTTCATTTTCCTTTCATTTTTAAAGCTTGAAACACATTGATTCCTTCAATTAAATCAAAATCAGATAATACTAAGCCATGAACCCGTTGATTTATTTCAACACCACTAAAACTACACTACAAGGATCACCTGAACCGATTTGAGATCGCGGCTACTTTGCACAAATTCTCAGACGCGGTCATGTGTCGGGTCTTCTCGACAACCTTTACAAAGTCGGCCCAGCTCTGGTTCAGCCAGTTGCCTTAGCGCTCTATAAGCAACTTCGACGAATTCACGATGGCATTCCTGCACCAATTTACCAGCTGCAGGAAGTACCAAAAAATGTCGCTGGAATTATTGAGCCTGAAACAAAAGGAAAATGAAAATCTATGTGCATACACCAAACGTTTCACAGATGCAAAACTAGAGGTACCATCAGCAACTGAGGATCTCCACGTTAACGCTCTAGCGCAGAGGCTCAAGAGAGGAGAGTTTTTTCAGTCGCTGGTCGTGAAGCCAGTGCTGAAATTCGGAGAGCTTTTGTAGCGAGCAGAAAAATACATTCATCTGAAGGAGGCCTTGAAGATCAAGGAAGATGGAGAAAAGAGAAGAGAACGACCTCACAGGGAGGACATGACCCTGATGAAGAAACCCAGGTCTTACTTGGTGGGAGGACGACCCCGTTTTGATAGACACACACCCCTGGCCACACCTCAGGGGGAGATTCTGCAGACAATTGAGCGATATCCTAATCTCAAATGGCCCAGAACTTATTCCTAATTACCAAGGAAAGAAAGATCTGACCGGTTTTCCGGTACCATAATGAGTACGGTCATGATACAGATCAGTGCACCCACCTAAAGGATGAGATAGAGAGGCTGGTACAGGCAGGGCACCTCAAGGAATTTATACAGGCAAGACGGGAGGATCCCAGATCTGACTCTCACAGGTGAGACCGACCTCAAAGAAACAAGCATGAGCAGGATAATGGACGAAACAGCGGGAGGAGGAGTGATCAAACTCAGGAAGTACGAGGAGAAATCTTGATGATTACAGGGGGTGAGTGGCATGAGCAATCTAGAAGAACCCAAAATATTTATGTTCGCGTTGCGAAAGACCTGGCAAGAAAAGTAAGTGAGGTCGGGAAGTTAACACCAAGCCCGAACATATGATTTGGATCGGAAGATGAGAATGGTATCCTGGCCCCTCACATGGACGTTCTGGTTATCACAGCTATAATTGCCAACTACACCATAAGGCGAATCTTTGTAGATACGAGCAGTTCAGCCGATATCATGTTCTATGACTGTTTTCGACAGTTGAACTTAAACTTTGATCTGGCGGAAGTCACCACGTCACTGGTTGGGTTTGCAGGGGGAGACCTGAAACCGTTTGGAGCGGTAAATCTCCTAGTGACATTAGGGGATGGCCCATTCACAAAGACCAGGTCGGTGCATTTTCTGGTTGTAGACGCACCATCCTCGTATAATGTCATGCTTGGACGATCATCGATGAGCCAATTTCAAGCTGTAATCTCTGTTTACCATATGAAGTTGAAATTCCCTACCTAGAACGGGGTGGGGGAGGTCCATGGTGATCAAAACACGGCAAGGCGTACATACATGGATAGTGTTTGGCGCAGTGAGGAGGATAGGAGGGGTAAAAGGGCAAAGTTGGACAACACCAGGCCTGACCTACCTCAGAGAGAGGAGAATTTGATGACGATTGAAGTAGTATAAGTAGATGATAATCGAGTCCTTTGCGTAGGGACGACCCTCAGTCCTGAGGTGTTGGTGGATTTGGTTGCCCTGCTTAGAAACAGCACAGACATTTTTTCCTAGTCTCCCCAGGATCTTGTCGGGATAGACCCAACGGTAGCCGAGCACCACCTTAACATTAGCCCGATAATAAAAAAAAATAAATCTAAGAAAGCGTAACTTCGGGCCTGAAAAGTAAGCTATTATTGAGGCAGAGGTGGATAAATTGCTAAAGGCTGGGCATGTCTGGGAGATACAGTTCCCAGAATGGCTCTCTAACGCAGTCCTAGTACCAAAAACGGAAGAAGACTGGAGGATGTGTATACACTTTCGTGATCTTAACAAGGCTTGTCCTAAAGATCACTACCTACTACCGAGGATAAACCAACTAGTTGATTCCACATCGGGTTGTGAACTTCTGAGCATGGTGGACTCCTCGCAGAGATAACACCAGATTAGGCTAGCCGAGGATGACCAGAGGCGGGTTAGTTTCATAACTCCGAAAGGGACCTATTGCTACGTGGTCATGCCGTTCGGGCTTAAAAATGCGGGGCCACTTATCAATGGCTATTAGACAAAATGTTTAAGAACTCGCTCGGGTGCAACATGGAGGTCTATTTAGACGATATGTTGGTCAAGAGCATGAAAATGGCCTCCCACGTGGATGGACTGGGGGAAACCTTTGATACCCTGAGGAAATATAAGATGAAGTTCAACCCTAAAAAATGCATGTTTGGGGTAAGAGCTGGAAAGTTCCTGGGCTACATTGTCATGGAAAAGGGAATAGAAGCAAATCTGGAGAAGATTAAGGCAATCATGGATATGCAATCTCCAAAAAATGTTAAAGAGATGCAATGCTTGGCCGGGCGGATAGAAGCTATGAGTAGGTTCGTTTCACGCTCAACTGAGAAGAGTCTGTCATTTTTTCAGGCCTTACGAAAAAGATCCCCGTTCCAGTGGGATGAAAAATGCCAGGATGCATTCCAGAGGCTGAAGGAGTACTTAGCCGGAATGTCGCTGCTTACCAAATCTGTCCAGGGGGAGCCCCTGATCTTGTATTTGTTCGTAAGAAAAAAAGTTGTTAGCACAGTCCTGATCAGGGAAAAAGGAAAGATACAGAGGCCAGTATACTATTGGAGCAAGATCTTGCACGATGCAGATCTTCGGTACGTAGAGGTGGAACGATCCATGCTGACTTTGGTAGGAACTGCTCGCAAGCTCCGCCCCTACTTCCTCACGCATAATATGGTGGTCAGAACTAACTTACCCCTGAAAGCAGTCATGGATAACCCGGAAGCCTCAGAACACTTAGTGAGGTGGATAATCGAGCTTAGTGAGTTTGATATTGATTTCGAAGCACGAACAGCAATTAAGGCCCAGGCATTAGTGGACTTCATGCAGGAGATGACCAGCTCTCCCAAGGAGACAAATGAATGGACGGTCTACAGTTATGGCTCTGTCAGCAACCTCAGCGTGTGTGCAGGGGTGGTGTTAATAAACCCGGAGGGGATTACCACAGAGTATGCAGTACGCATGATCTACCCGTTATCCAATAATGCCGCAGAGTATGAGGCCCTACTGAGAAGAGTCTGGGTGGCAAGAGATTTAGAGGTAGACCAATTATGTGCGCGGGTAGATTCTCAGCTTATATGTAAACAAATAAAAGGAGAATTCAAAATCAGAGAAGAACACCTACAAAAATATTTGACCCAGTTCCATTAACTTGCTGGCAGTATGAGCTCTTTTACGGTCCATGAAATTCCCAGGGAGGAAAATGGCCGAGCTGATTACTTGGCCAAGGTAGCCAGCTCAACAATGGATTGTTAAGTAAAAGTAATCACTCTCCTAATGTCATACCTGGAGTTTGGAGAAGAAGAGGTACATGCTTTAGAAGAGGAGACATACATGCTTTAGAAGAGGTACATGCTTTAGAAGAAGATTATATCTGGAAAAGGGAGAGCCGCCAGATCAGAAAAAAGAGGCAACGAAGGTGAGGATCAGATCCTCTCGCTTCTGCCTAATCAAAGGAGAGTTGTATAGGAGAGGGTTTGGACAACCTCTGCTGAGATTTTTGAGATGGAAGGAAGGCACCCACATCCTAAAAGAAATCCACGAAGGCTGTTGCGGAAATCATATGGGCGCAGGACTTTGTCAAGAAAAGTCATGAGGGCTGGCTATTTTTGGCCATTATTGCGAAAATAAGCGAAAGACTTTGTTAGGAAGTGCGAGGGTCTCCCCCTGGTTCATAGGCCATCAGAAGAGCTCATGACAATGAGCTCTCCCTGCCCTTTTGCAAAATGGGGGATAGACCTGGTTGGACCTTTCCCTACGGCTCTAGCTTAGAAGAAGTTCTTGATTGTCGCCATTGATTATTTCAGGAAATGGGTAGAAGACGAAGCTCTGGCGAAAATTACGGAGAATGTAGTGATGTGATTTTTATGGAAAAACATAGTGTGTTGATTTGGCATCCCCAGGATCCTGTCTCGGATCATGGCACGCAATTTATGGGAGCTAAGGTCAGATCCTGGTGCACTAAGATGAAGATAGATAGCACTTCACATCTGTCTATCATCCTCAGGCGAATGGTCAAGTCGAGGTGACCAATCACATCTTAGTGAAAGGGATCAATGCACGCCTTGAGAGGTCAGGCGGCAAGTGGGTGGAGGAACTCGGTTCAGTTCTCTGGGCCTATCGCACTAATCCCAAAGAGAGTACGGGAGAAACCCCATTCAGCCTGGTATATGGCATGGACGTTGTTGTCCCCGCTGAAATAGGTCTGGAAACTCATGGATCCAAAGCTTCGATACGGATCAGAATGAACTATTGATACAGGATGCATTGGATTCGGTGGAGGAAAAAAGAGAGCGTGCAGCCGTTAGGATGGAACACATGCGAGGATGAGTTCGGGCGGCATATAACAAAACAGTAATAAAGAGATGCTTCCAAGTGGGATATCTGGTGCTGCGCAGAGCAGACCTAGGAAAAGCCAAGGGAAAATTGGATGCCACTTGGTAAGGGCCTTTTAAAATCACAAGAGTTCTGGCAGGTGGAGCTTATGAGTTAGAACATATGGATGGAGTCGGAGTACCCCGAGCGTGGAATGTATCGAATTTAAAAAAATATTATGTGTAAGATTATTTTATTTATATAAAGATGATCCGAGTTTATTCATATTGCAAGCTGACCTAATGGTCAATAAGATTTGAAAAGACAGGATTGGCTAAGGGAGGATGCCCCATTTTCCTGACCTGATTGTCAGTAAAAGTCAGTATTGGCTAAGGGTGGATGCACCATTTTCCTGACCTGATTGTAAGTAAAACCCAGGATTGGCTAAGGGCGGATGCCCCATTTTCCTGACCTGATTGTCAGTACAAGCAAGGATTGGCTAAGGGCGGATGCCCCATTTTCTTGACCTGATTGTCAGTACAAAGCCAGGATTGGCTAAGGGCGGATGCCCCATTTTCCTGATCTGATTGACAGTAAAGCCAGGATCGGCCAAGGGTATATACCCCAATGTTTCTAAATCTAAGTATCACAAAGAATTTCCAAGCCAGGATTGGCCGGAAAGTTTTGATCAGTTTAGTAACGGGGTGTTCAGTCCTGAATTGATATTCAAACCCAACCTTCAATTACAAGAAAAATAGATGCACAACATTTATTCCAAGAACATAACATAATTCTGCAAGATCTTGATTAAAATTACAAAGGAAATGCTCAGAAAAGCGACAAAAACACAAGTAGACAAAAATACACTCAGGTCATGGTAGATGTCATGGGTGAGAAGAAGAGACTCTCCTGTTAGAAGCAAACATCTGGCGGACCCGCCACAACTCACACTCAGTCATGAAGACGTTGACAATACCCATCTGCTCGGGCAGAGGCAAACTGGGCCTCGGCGGCGGTGGAAGTCAGGCAACATATTGATTCCAGCAGATTGGCCTTCTCCTCTCGAAGTTGCCTATTGAGTTGGCAGAGTTCAGCCCATTTGAATTTGTAGTGGCGTTTCTTTTGCCTCTTCCTCTCCAAGAACCGGCATACTTGAGAGAATTTTTCACGGAATGTGGAAAGTTTATCAGACAACTTAATGTTCTCAAAGAAAAGTGCAAGGTTTTTTCTTTTCAAAACATCAATTTCTTCAAGCAAGGGAGAAGAAGCCATATTGAAACATATGCAGGAAAAAGAGGACTTTATAGATAAAGTATAGAGTACGGATGATACTAGAGTTCCGTGAAATCGCGAAAACCCTAAAAGCATGCAAAAAAAATAGCAGATAAGATAGAAAACATCGTTCAAATAGTACAGGCCCTACGCTTGAGATAAAGGATAAAAACAAAAAATCTTGAGCAGATGAAAGACTATGCCCCGCAATCAGTAGCATTCAGCTCTCCTCCATCTGGTACCATATCCCCAGAGACCTCCCCAAAATATTTCTCAAACTGGGTACTACTCTGGAGCTCCCCTAGGTCAGCAAAGGTGGGAGAAGTCGCAATCGTTGTTAAAGCCAACGCCAATGACTGATAGGGGGGGTGGTAGAAGATGTTGAAGAGGACGAGAAAAAGACATGGCGGATATAATCAGCAAACTCGGGGGCTCCAAGTTGGTGCAGTCGATCATCCTCTGCTACGTGAGAGAAGCTAGTCGGCTCCGGCGGGGTCTCCAGGGGAATAGAGCGATCAAAAGGGACTGAGGGCTTCTCGGAAGATCATTTGGCTTGGGCATCCAGGCCAAGGTGGAAGTACCTCTCGGCCTCGGGAACCAGGATGTCGTACAATTCAATGGAGACCAGGAAAGCTCGCCTGGTTATTTCCCTAGTCAATTAAATCAACCGTTGACCCTCCTCAGAGTTAAGAAACTGAGGATGACCTTCTACTTGCCCCTCATTCCGGTCCGACTCTCTCCACCGATTTCTCTTTTAGCCCTTGCACGGCGTAGCCTCTCCTTGACCTCTTCTTCCCGGAGTATGGCCAAGGCTCGACTTTTCCCTTCTGACTCCTTGGCCTCTTGGAGCTCTGTCCGGGCCATCTCCAGATCGATCATGGCCTCTTGGAAATTTATCCGGGTTGTCGCTAAATCAGCTCGGACTACGCTTAAACCATCTTCAGTTTCCCCCAACCCCACCTTTGCATCCTCCATCTCCTCCTCGACTGCCTTTAGTCTTGACTGGGCATCATGCAAGTCCGCATTGATATCCTTTATCATTGAGATAAGCCTTTTCTCCCGCTCCTTCAGAGCTGCATACTTCTTGGCTAAATCGGCGTTCAACATGGAGCCTCTAGCTTGGGACAAAAGAGATGCCCTTCTCATAACGACCTAACAAAGAAAAGGTGGTAAGAAAAAAGAACGCGACACGAAAATGAAAGGGAAAAATGGACAGAGGGAAAAAAGCCCTCACCTAAGCTTCATCCTGGCAGTAGGCCCTAATCAACTCATAATCAGACAGCTTGTCCACAATTCGGCGATGAGCTAGGGGAGCCAACCCCATAACAAACTGAGTTGCTTCAACCCCAGGGCAATCTAAGAAAAAACCAGTGAAGGTCTGGTTGGAGGTGATAATGGGGGGCCTGGGCGCGGCTGCCCCAGAGCTAGATCGAGCGTGTTTGCGCGTAACCAGCTGTTTCCCCTCCACGGAATCGGAGGGGGTGGTCAGGTCAACAGGGGCACGAAATTCCTACTCAGGAGGGACTCCTCCCTCCCGCCTAGCAGGCCCTTCCGGCCTGGCAGGGACCTCGCTTGCCATTGGCCTCGCCGGGGATTCAGGCATTATCGGAATCGCAGTCGCTCCAGCAGCGGGGGAGGTGGAGGCCCTGGCGGGTTCTCCAAGAGGAATCTTTTGGCCGCCCGTGGTAGCCCTTTTCTTCCTGGCAGCCATCCTTGCCTGCTTCATCGTAACTTAAAAAAAAGAAGAAGAGGAGGTTAGTCAGGGATAAATGAATGTAGAACACAAGAGAAGTACTCAAAAGAAAGAAGAAGTTGACCAGCTCTGGAATATACCAATTGATGTGGCATGAATATTCAGACCTAGTTTGGGGTAGATCTGATTCGACATTATCAAGAGAAAAACAGTGAAGCATGGTTAGAGCTGGATTGTGGTAACCAGTGGCTTTCTAACAAGCTCATCCTTGAAGAAAGATCTGAAATTTACCTCTGGGAGAGATCAGGATAAACTTGATTTGAGCTGAGTCTTTTATAGAATGATCGCCAGAAGATCAGCTTGACCTTTCCTAAGGAAGTAAATGGGATACCCTCAGGGGAAAGAGCTAAACCAGAACGGACTTTCTTGGTTAAAGAGATAGTGTAAGGGAAGAGCAGGACTGAGAAAGACCTGATTCCTTAAACGCTTGGAGAAGACAAGTGGGACCACTTGTCAGAACTGGTTGCACAAACGGCCCATGATTCGCGGCTTGTGCTCCTGGGATCCCGGCTGGGGTCCCCACTGGCAAAACTATAAATATATCAGCCCCAAGGCTGAGAGAGGTATGTCATTCTTTTGTTCATTCCTTCTTTGCTTCCTGAAGAACACCTCATATGATTTTTGACTTAAGCATCAGAGAGGTTTCCACCGGAAAACCACCGGTGGTCCTTTCTAACCTGCGTTTGTGTGCAGGTCAGGAAGGCACATCAGTTTTCAGGAAGTATCATATTTTTGGGTGAAACAATTGGCGCCGTCTGTGGGAATATCGATCAAGCTAAGGCGTGAGGATTTTCTATGGCTTCAGATGGTTTGCAACGAAACTTGGTGGGGAGATCGGCGGAACCCCCAGCTCCGCTACGCCGTGGGGGATGCCAAGGTCGGCAGAAACATCAACGGCGAGGCCCGAGGGGGCAGAGCCGGCAGCTACAGTTGGATCAGGCACCGTGCCACCCCCCTCCGGTGGATCAACGTTGCCGCGGGCGGATTGTTAAAAGACGTCCTTCTCAAACTGCTGTCTGAGCTCATCGGCAAGGCCATGGAAATAGCTGTGGAAAAGAAGTTTGCAGAGATGTCAACGCCGCCGTCCGGCGCACGACCAGAAAGGTCGGTTCCGCTGGCAGAAATGGAGCCGTTGCGCAACCAGCGCACTGATCGGACTCCCCTTCAAGAAAGAGATAAACACTTCTCCACCTCTGATAGTAAGACGTCAAGCCAGACCAACTCGGGCCTGGCTGAGCAGATGCAAAGTTTGCAGAAGGAGGTGCGAGAATTCAAGAGGAAGATGGCGAGCACCAGCACGATGCCGGCACGGAGAGGCACGCCATTTACGGAGGAAGTCATGCGCGATGATGTACCGGCGTGGTACAGATCTTTAGGCTTTGAGTATAATAGAACCACAGATCCGTGGGACCACCTCGGCCATTTTGAAATCGCAGCATCGGTGCATAAGTTCTCTGACGCAGTTATGTGCCGGGTCTTCCCAATGACCTTCACCAAATCAGCCCAGCTCTGGTTTAGCCAGTTAATGCCGCGTTCCATTAGCAACTTTGATGAGTTCAGCTCGGCCTTCCTGCATCAGTTCACTAGCTGCATGAAGTACCAGAAGATGCCACTTGAGCTGTTTAGCTTAAAACAGAAAGAGAGCGAGAGCCTGCGTGCTTATATTAATAGGTTTACGACTACGAAGCTGGAGGTGCCTTCCGCATCGGAAGAGCTTCTTGTGAACGCACTGGCACAGGGCCTCAGGAGAGGAGAGTTCTTTCAGTCGCTGGTGGTGAAGCCAACTCTGAAGTTTGGCGAACTCTTAGAAAGAGCAGAAAAATACATCCACTTGGAAGAAGCTCTGAAGATCAAGGACGAGGGAGAGAAGAAAGGAGAGAGGTATGATAGAGAGGAGAGGGTGCAAGTAAAGAAGTCAAGGTCAGACCTGTCTTACAGATATACGCCTCTGGCGACGCCGCAGGGCGAAATCTTACAGGCTATAGACAGATATACGCCTCTGGCGACGCCGCAGGGCGAAATCTTACAGGCTATAGAGAGGCACCCAGACCTGAAATGGCCTAAGACTAATTCACAGAGGCCCAAGAAAGAAAGGTCTGATCGATTCTATCGTTTCCATAATGAATATGGGCATGACACAGATCAATGCACTCATCTAAAAGATGAGTTGGAAAGGATGGTGCAAGCAGGGCACCTGAAGGAATACGTGCGAATGCGGAAGGAGGGGGCCAGATCTGGTCATGACAGTCATGACAGACCTCAATAGAATAAACGGGATCAAGACAGAGGACATAATGGCCAGGACCAGGTCATCCATGGAGAGATCCAGATGATTACTGGTGGTGAATGGGAGGATCACTCCAAGCGGACGCAGCATAGCTACGTACGAGCTGCAAGAGATCTTGTCCGTAAATCACGTGAAGTTGGGCAGATGGCTTCTACCCCGAATATTTGTTTTAGATCGGAGGATGGCGATGGCATTTTGGCCCCCCACATGGATGCTCTAGTAATAACGGCTACTATTGCCAATTACAATGTGAGGCGAATTTTTGTGGATACAGGAAGCTCTGCTGATATTCTGTTTTACGACTGTTTTCAAAAGCTGAAATTGGATGTTGAATTGGAAGAGGTTACTACATCCCTAGTAGGGTTTGCAGGAGGTTCTCTGAAACCTTTGGGAGCACTCAGGCTCCTCGTAACACTAGGGGAGGAACTGTATAGGGTAACCAGAATAGTGCGGTTTATGGTAGTTGATGCGCCGTCTTCTTATAACGTCTTCTTCTCTGAGCCAATTCCAGGCTGTAATTTCTGTATATCATATGAAGATGAAATTTCCGGCGGAGGATGGAACGGGTGAGTTCAGAGGTGATCAATATGCGTCCAGGCAGATGTACGTGGAATGCATCAGACGTAACGAGGATGAACGACAGAGAAAAAGAGCTCGGACAGAGAAGCCTAAGACAGATCTGGTTCAGAGAGAGGAGGGTTTGATGATGGTGGAAGTAGTTCCGAGAGACAAGAGTCGAGTCCTCCGTGTTGGAACAACCCTTAGCCCCGAGGTTTTGACAGGCCTGGTTGCATTATTACGCGAAAGTGCAGACATATTTGCCTGGTCTCCTCAAGACCTGGTCGGGATTGATCCCGAGGTGGCTGAGCATCATCTCAACATCAGCCCTGGGGTGAAACTTGTTAAACAATGAAAGCGCAATTTCGGGCCAAAGAAGGAGGCCATCATAGAGGCTGAAGTGGAAAAGCTGTTGAAGGCTAAGCACATACAAGAGATACAATTTCCTGAATGGCTCTCCAACATTGTGCTGGTCCCAAAGACTCAAGAAGATTGGCGCATGTGCATTGATTTTTGTGATCTTAACCGTGCCTGCCCAAAAGACCACTACCCTCTGCCAAGGATTGACCAGCTGGTTGATTCCACTTTAGGTTGTGAACTCCTAAGCATGATGGATGCCTCGCAAGGTTATCACCAGATAAGGCTTGCGAAGGAGGACTGGAAGCGAGTTATCTTTATAACTCCTAAAGGAACGTATTGCTATGTGGTCATGCCATTTGGACTTAAGAATGCAGGCGCCACATATCAGAGATTGGTGGACAAGATGTTCAAAGACCAGCTCGGACGGAATATGGAGGTCTATGTGGATGATATGCTGGTAAAAAGCATGAAGGTGACTTCGCATATAGACGATCTGAAAGAGATGTTCGACACCCTGAGGAGATACAGGATGAAGCTCAACCCTAAGAAATGTGCATTTGGGGTCAGAGCTGGAAAATTCCTAGGGTATATGGTGACTGAGAAAGGCATCAAAGCTAACCCAGAAAAGGTCAGAGCTATTATGGACATGCAGGCGCCAAGAAATGTCAAGGAAATGCAGTGCCTGGCGGGTTGAATCAATGCTTTGAGCCGATTCGTCTCGCACTCGGCTGAGAAGAGCTTGCCATTTTTTCAAGCCCTGCGTAAGAAGGATAAATTTCAGTGGAGCAACGAATGTGAAGGAACATCTGGCTGGCATGACCTTGCTTACAAAGCCTATTCAAGGAGAGCCTCTAATCCTGTACTTATCTGTAGGGCAGCAGGCAATCAGCTCTGTCCTGCTAAGGGAAGAGGGCAAAGCACAAAGGCCAGTCTATTACTGGAGTAAGGTCTTGCATGATGCCGAGGTGAGATATGTAGAAATAGAACGAGCGATGCTGGCTCTGGTTGGCACAGCTCGCAAGCTACGCCCATACTTCCTCTCTCACAGCATAATTGTGCGGACCAACCTGCCATTAAAATCCATAATGGATAAGACGGAGGCATCAAGAAGGCTGGTCAAATGGATAATCAAGCTTAGTGAGTTTGATATTACTTTTGAGGCAAGGACAGCCATTAAGGCCCAGGCACTGGCTGATTTCATGCAAGAAATGACCAGCTCTCCTGACGACAAGAAAGAATGGACAATCTTCACGGACGGCTCTGTAGGAAACCAAGGCTGCGGGGCGGGAATAGTTTTGATAGACCCAGAAGGTGTATCCACTGAGTATGCTGTACGCTTGAACTACGCCCTGTCCAATAACGCAGCTGAGTATGAGGCCCTCTTGAGAGGAGTTCAGATGGAAAGAGATTTAGGGGCAGAGCAGGTTTGTGCCAGAGTTGATTCCCAACTCGTCTGCAAACAAATAAGCAGGGATTTTGAGACTAGAGAAGAGAGCATGCAGAAATACCTAGCCAAGTTTAGAGAGCTGGCCAAGGATATGAAAGCCTTTGCGGTCCTACAAATCCCCAAAGAAGAGAATAGAAGCGCTGAATATCTGGCAAAGGTAGTTAGCTCAGCTAAAGATTACCAAGAAAGGGTGATCACTTTGCTGAGAGCAGATACAAAATTTGGGACAGAGCAGGTGTGCTCGGTGATTGAAAGAGATGACTGGCGTTCTCCTATAAAAACATATCTTGAAGGGGGATTACTGCCAGAAGACAGGAAAGAATCGGTAAAGGTAAAAACAAGGGCTGATCCATTCTGCTTGATTAAAGGAGAGCTATTTCGGAGAGGGTTCAGACAGCCCCTTTTACGATGTTTAAGCCGAGAAGAAGGAGCCCATATTCTTAGAGAAGTCCACATGAAGGATGTTGTGGCAACCACATGGGTGCCAGAGCCCTCTCAAGCAAGGTCTTGCGAGCAGGATATTTCTGGCCGCAATTGAGGAAAGAGGCGGAGGATTTTGTGCGGACTTGTGAAAAGTGTCAGAAAAATTCATCCTTGATACACAAGCCGGCGGAAGAGCTCATGACTATGAGCTCTCCCTGCCCGTTTTCCAAATGGGGAATTGACTTGGTCGGCCCTTTCCCCACAGCTCCTGCTCAAAAGAAGTTCTTAATAGTGGCCATTGATTATTTTAGTAAATGGCTGGAGATTTAAGGATATAGTAAATAAAGAGACTCTTACCTGCGCCTCTGCCAGGCAATAAGACTCGATTACCTCAGGACCGGACATCTTGTCTACTATGCGGCGGTCAGCTTTAGGGGCTAACCCCATCATAAACTGCGTCGCCACCTCTATGGGGCAATTCAAGACGACCTGAAGAATAAGGACTGATTGGGATGAGGAGGTTCCTGAGGAGCAGCCTCCGGGACAAATCTAGTCTCAGTGCGCCTGCGCTTCTGAGTCTGCACAGGTAGTTCCTCCCCAGAGTCTGTCTCTGCCGGATGAATTAATGTCGAGATGGCAGGTTCAGGCAAAGCATTCCTGACTTGCCCGGAGATCTCCCGCGTTGCTGACGGAGATGCGGGTTCAGCTCGAACAGCCTGGGCCTCTGGCATGAGCTGGTTGATGAGGCGAGCGCCTGAATGGGCTACCTCTGCAGGTAAGGAGACGGAAGCTCTGGCAACATCCCCCAGGGGACTTTGCTGCCTTCTTCTTAGCGGCCATGCGTGCCTGCATCATCTCTACTGAAAAAGGAAAAACCAAAAGAATAAAAGGTGAGTAAGTAATGATAATAGTAAAAAGGGGGGAGTGTGGTCAACTTGGAAATATATCAATGTGGGAGGGTAGAGGCCCATTTTCTTGCTAGGTGTTGAAAAAGTCTAAAAGGTCCGGCTTAAGAACTTTGGTCAGGTCAAGAATGTTCTGGTTGAGTGTATTAATTTTCTTGACCACGTGGGGAGGCCTGTTCCCACGAGACAGAGGAGCTTGTGGGGGCAAAATGCTGATGGAAGCGGTGGAAAAGCCCCAACTCCCTGATCACTAGACAAAGTTCAAAAAAATAATAATAATAATAATAATAATAAGTAAAAAAAAAAAGAAAAAAAGAAAAAAAACCCAAGGCCAAGCATGAAAGTAAATCTAAATCTAGAAAAGAAATTACATCAAAACTTGAAATTGAATCTAAAAACCTAAGAGAGAGAAATTAGATCTTAAAAACTAGAGAGAGGATTTTTAATCCCCAAACCCATGCTTGGGTTGGGAAAATGAGAGGTGTTTTTCAAAAATGAGAGTTGTAGTCTATTTATACTAATTTAATTGGGTTTAAATGGGCCAAATTAGCCAAAAAGGCTTGAAATTCCTGGATTTGACCAAGTTTGACCCAGAGGCACCTTCCTAGACCCTTGGCTAGATTTTTTGCACATTTTGGCTTGAGATGGCTCGACCATGGCTCGATGTGCCGAGCCTGGGTGCAGGTAGCGCTGGCGCTGGGCGCTGGTCGGTAGCTGGGTGGGCGTGGGCGCGCGTGAGTGCGAGTGCTGGCGAGCGTTGGCGAGTAGGCTGGAGAGCGCTGGCGAGAGGTTGCGCGAGGGCTGGCGAGTGGGCACGAGCGTGCCTGGGCGCTGCGAGAAGCAGGGCGATGCCTGGCGAGTGCTGGCGAGCGCCGCACGCTGCTTGCGGCAGGCGCAGTCGGCAGTTGCGCGTGTGCGCGCGGGATGTGGGCCGGCCTGTCGGGCGCTGCTCGGACACTGGGTAACCCAGTGTGGGCAGCTTGGCGTGAATTTTGGCGAGCATCGGCGAGCTTTGGATAGTATTCCAGAGAGTTTGGCATTTTGGAGCCTCTCTTTTGGCTTCAATTTTGATCCTTAATGCCTTGGCCTATAAAATAGAAATTTTGAACATAAAAACCCAAGAATTTCACCAAACCTCAAGGTAATTGAACCCATTCAACCAAATTAAATATAAAAGTAGCAAGAACACGAAAAACAATAAAACAAGAGAAACGACCTAAAAACCTAACGAAAAATGACTCAAAACTACTAAAATTAATATAAAAATCTATCTAAAAACACGAAGAAAAACACAACAATTACAAGCAAAACACCAGTTAAGAAGTGGACGTCAGACCTGGCAGATAAATAGAAAAAGCCAGAAGAGCTCTTGGCCTGGAATAGAGTTTAAAAGAGCTGAGCTGTAGGAGTGATCCCGAAATATTAGGCCACTAAGTGAAAGCCGGCCATAACCCAGAAGGCGTTAGGCAAAAATTGATGTACTGGGATCTAGTACATCCTAGATACGGCTAGGATAAAAGGGTGTACTGGTAAACTAAGGACGGCGTGTAATTGATCCACGTAGAAAGTCAGATGGTAGGGAGGCGGCGCTGAGGCCTTGTCCTCAGGCACCGGGCTGGTAAAGACAAATTCGTCGGAAATTTTAAAGGTGGCGCGTATGTCCCTGAGAGTTTTATTACTCACTGTGGATGTGATATTGTCGCCAGGAAGATAAGGAAGAGCCAGCGGAGCCTCCGCCAGAGGAGCTATCGGGGGCGACTCTGAGAGTGATAAATCTAGGGAGGAAGTGGAATGCGCCGGACGCTCCGATGAGATCTCCACGTCGGAGTTAGAGCAAGGAGAAGAGGCTGACATAATGTAAAAAGGGGTGTAAAGGAGCAAGGGAATACCTGTTTTATGAAGAAATCGGAGAAGCTGGACGAGTAAAAATTGAATCGAAAATTTCGCCGGAGGTGTCAGAGTGAAAAGAGGAGAACTCAAGAAATCTTTAAAGGTGAAATGCGAAAAGTGTGAGAAAAGAGATACCAGCGGGAACAAAAGGTAAGTGGATAATTTCAAAAAAGGCAGAAACCGAGAAAAGTGGGATTTGATGGGATCCTCGAATTTAATGAAGACAGACAAACAGTACCCTAGGTGATGAGCTGGAGCGCCAATCGTCCTAGGGTAGGTCATGCTTCGCTGACTTGTTAGTACTTGGGAAACGTGGGAATGTGGAGAAATGATAACCGTTTGGGAATATGGGCCGACACCACTAATGCCAATAAATAGACCTGGTCATCATGCGGATTCTTTGGGATTCGTGCTAGTATGAGAAACAATAAAGGACAAATGGGGCCACACTTACTCCTAAGAAGCCCTGAGATTTTATAGCTCTACCCCAACTATTTTGGGGGGAGGAGTTGATGTGACATGAATATTCAGACCTGGTTTGGGGTAGATCTGATTCGACATTATAAAGAGAAGAACGGTGAAGCATGGTGAGAGCTGGATTGTGGTAACCAGTGGCCTTCTAACCAGCTCATACTTGAAGAAAGATCTGAAATTTACCTCTGGGAGAGATCAGGATAAACTTTATTTGAGCTGAGTCCTTTATAAAATGATCGCCAGAAGATCAGCTTAAGACAGGGTTGGCCTCCAGACCTTTCCTAAGGAAGCAAATGGGATACCCTCAGGGGACAGGGCTAAACCAGAACGGACTTTCTTGGTTAAAGAGATTGGTGTAAGGGAAGAGCAGGACTGGGGAAGACCTGATTCCTTAAACGCCTGGAGGATACACGTGGAACCACTTGTAAGAATTGGTTGCACAAATGGCCCATGATTCGCGGCTTGTGCTCCTGGGATCCCGGCTGGGGTCCCAACTGGCAAAACTATAAATATCTCAGCCCCAAGGCTGAGAGAGGTAAGTCATTCTTTTGTGCATTCCTTCTTTACTTCCTGAAAAACACCTCATACGCTTTCTAACTTAAGCATCGGAGAGGTTTCCACCGGAAAACCACCGGTGGTCCTTTCTAACGTGCGTTTGTGTGCAGGTTAGGAAGGCACATCAGTTTTCAGGCAGTATCATATTTTTGGGTGAAACACCAATCTCGGGTGGGACAGGACCGTTCTCTTTTTGAGTATTAAAGAAGCTCGGGATGTCAGGTTTAAGAAGTTGAGATATGTGGAAAACGTTTTGATTATGAGTGGCTATGCTCTTGGCCAGGTAAGGGGGGCCAATCTCCCTTGGATAGATGGGTTTGATGTGGTAATGCATTAATGGGGGTAGAGGAGAATCCCCAGTCGCCCGAGCACTGGACAAAGAAGAAATTCTTCTTCAAGGCCTTATTAGAGGAAGGAATCCCGACCAGAAAGCGAACATCAGGTCGGGCAGATAGATAGAAGAATCCAGAAGAGCTCTTGGCTTGAAACAAAGAGAAGAACATTTGGGCTATGGGGGTGAGCCCAGAAAACTGGATCGCCAGGTGAAACACTACCATAACCCTAAACGCGTTAGGAATAAATTGATGTGCAAAGTAGCCGTGATCGGGCGACTTGGGCTTCTAGTAGTAGCCTAAATTGATGTGCACATGACGGCGTCAGAGAATTTTTGCAAAGTAGCCGCGATCTCAAGTCGCCTTAGATGATCCCATGGGTCTGTTATTCCATTGTATTCAAAGCCCATGGACCTGTAAGAAATCGGTAATTCATCACGCATTACTGCCTCTGTAAACGGAGTACCTCTCCGCGCTGGCACCGTGCCCGTGCCTGCCATCTTCCTCTTAACCTCCCTGACCTCTTTTTGCAGGTTTTGCATCTGCTCAGTGAGGTTTGGGTTGGTTTTTCTCGACGTCTCGCTTTCCAAAGCGGAGAAACTCTCCTCTTCTTATTAGATGGGAGTTTTGACCGTGCGTTGAGTTGTTTGTGGTGGCTTTGTCTCCAGCGGCTGAGTTACCTTGGAAGGGGACGAAGAGAGCTCGGCTAACTTTATTTCTCGAATAATTTCCTTAGAAAAGGGGTTTCACTAGGAGGGGGTTGCGCTGCGCCTGGCCTAACTATCGCCGATGGTCCCGCTGCTTCTGGTACACCCGTTGGTGTGGCAAAGCTTGGCGTGCCACCCAACTCCGCCACCATGTTCCGTCGAAGTCCATCTGATGCCATGTTTTTTCTCACGTCTTAGCCTTATGTTTCCCACAGATGGCGCCAGTTGTTTCGTCCGGAAAATTTGCCTCCAGAGAACCTACACCTTCGCCTAAGAATTCCCCGACCTGCTTTCCACAAAAATACGTTAAAAAGGACCACCGGAGGTTTTCTTGTGGTAACCTCTCCGATGATTAAGTTAGTAAGCATTTTAATCAGAATAAATAAAATCAATGGAAGAATGCTTGAGAAATCATACCCCTTTGCCTCAGGACTGGAGTATTTATAGTTATTCATCACGTGGGACCTTTCTGAGATTTTGAAAATGGAACCCGCGAATCTTGGGCCGTTATTCAGGCTGATCTGACCAGGAAGCTTCTGCCAAGGGCAAGACAGCTCTTGCTTTACGTTTCTCAAATTTCTGACCTTCTCTCCTTGGAACCTTATCCAAGGCTAAGGCATCAGATCAGGTCAGGGCAATATCCCTCAAAGCTATTGGCTTGTCCTTCGTCTCAGTACCTCTCTCCTTCATGAGCTGAGCAAGATGGATCTCTCCTGAATCACTAAAATCCAGGTCAGGATCAATCCTTTCAAGCTTGATCTAACTTATCCCCTTTTCCTTCTAGGTGCATGATAGCAACTTGGGTCATCCCAACCAGAGTTATTACTTTGCACTTGTCCAGTCCAGGTGTATTCAGGTCTGACCATTTTCAGGTTGGACCAGATATGAAATTGACAAGTGTCGACACACAATAAAAGAATAGCGTTACGAATGATTATTGATAATAAGGATATTAAAATATATAAAGAAATATCGATGTTAGTATATATGCTCTTATAATAAAAATAGTAATGTGTGGACTTCATGAAGAGTGACACTAAAACTCCTAAAGGGGTTTTGATTATATAGATAATATATGCAATAACTTAAAATAATGGGATTTTTGTGAAATAAATTAATAAGTTGTGCCATTTTTCTTAGTTGTGATTTTTATCCCCAGAGGGTTATTCAGAACAATGTTTTTAACGAGGCAGACTAGTCACAACCAATATAGAATTTACACAAGAGATCTTCACATGTATTTCGATGAAATAAATATGTGAGTCTGAATGTATCAAATCACTGAATATGATACATTACTATCTTATGCGATAAATACGAGATATCTTAAAATCTTTATTCACAAGAAACTAAAAGAAGAGTATCGACTGATCTATATGATATACTCATACAAATCCCGAAAGGATTTCGAGATTCCCGAAGCATACTTATAAAATACGCGCTACACTCTTTCTCCCTTGGCTGAGGTTTTGTCCCATTGGGTTTTCCTATCAAGGCTTTTAACGAGGTAACTTAAAGATGTATATTAACATGGATAATGTACTCTTTTTCCTTCATTAGGAATTTTCCCACTGGGTTTTCCTAATAAGGTTTTAACGAGGCATATTCATGATATGATGAGGACTAAAGAAGAAATTAGTTCAGTTTCTCAAGGATATGAAATAAGATGGAGTAGCTGTACTCATTTTCCTTCGACCAAGTTTTTCTCACAGGTTTTCTTGATAAGGTTTTAATGAGTCAATGCTTGAATACTCCTACAAGAACAACCAATGTGAGGGGGAGCGACTATATGCTTACACATTGCTCAGTTTTTGTCCCACGGGATTTTCCTAGCAAATGTCATGATACAACAGTATATTATCGACACAAGATTGAAGTTTTTTGCCCATTGAATTTTTTGTCAACTGGTTCATGGAATATTTATGTAAATAGTCATTCAAGGGGGAGTGTTATAAATATTTCTCAACCAACTCACTACTTGTGAATAGTGTTCATATTTATTATGTGTATGTTGAATGACTATTTTGACCCTGATGAGATTATGTAATTACGGTTGTACCATTGGGATTTTTCCTATAAATAGGGTTTCTGTTATAATGAAAATAATACTTGAGAATTCATTCTCTATATACTTTCTATATTTCTCTCTAATTTATAACAATATTTATAATATAATTATTTCAAAATGTAAATATAATAAAGATCTTTTTAAATAAACTTTTTAATAATAATATATAAATCTTTCCATCGATAATATACCGACGACCATTAAAAACCTTCGGTAGTTTGCCTACCGACGAGGATTTTACCATTGGTAAATCCGTCAGTAAACATGTTACCAACGGATTTGACTGTCAGTATTTTTCTGTTTTTTGCAATGTATTATATACATACAACAGAGATTAAACCAACATAATACTTAAATAATTTAACGGATCACCATTTAGAAGATGGTATATGGTGCACCCGATTCTTTGTATGATGGTATGTATATGTTTTCTGCGATCATATGTATGTTATGTGTGATGGTATATGAGTGTTATATATGATTGATATAATTGTTGACAACATTAACATCCATCATACATATATCATCAAACAAAATATTCAAATAACATCGCAAAGAACATACATATATCATCACACATAACGGATCATATGCACCATGATTTTAAACGCACAATACATTCATATACCACTGCACCAAATATTTATATATTATCGCACAAAATATGCATATACTATCACACAACATTTAGGCTCACAAATAAATGCGTATATCATCTCACAAAATACTCATATACCATTGTACAAAACATATATTATCATCACATATAAAAAATTGAGAGAACCTTGTAGGGTGCACCCGGTGTATCTAATAAATTGTCACCGTCTAGTATGACCATGTTTGACAATTAGTGATATCATATAACTAATAAATAATCGTATTAGCTTGTTAGCGGATAACTGATTGTATTAGCTGATTTGACTAGTTGATTATATTAGTTGTTGGTATATAAGTGTTTGGTAAATATTTGAGAGCTAATAGTTTTTTCATCATGTAAAATGACAAAAAAAAGTGTCTGAACAATTTATTGTTAGGTATTTCTTTGTTAATAACATAAATTTATAACACATTAAATAATTAAAGTAATTTTTACGGAAAAAATAATCATTATTCAAAATTATTATCTATAAAAATTTCTTGAGTCGCGAATCTTTTAATATATTAAATTTAATTTGGATAATAATTAGTATTATTTAATTAGAAAAATTGTAAATAATTTTTGTATGTGAATTATATATATATATATATATATATATATATATATATATATATATATATATATATTAATTACTATTTAAGGACAGAATTGTCACTCAAATTATCTCTTCTAAAAAGCTCATGTTTAGAACTTTTTCAAAATTAGTTTTTGTTCCAAAAAATTAATCGTAATTTTTATATGCTAAATTTATCAATTAAAGAATTGGATTAATTAATTATAATTTGGGGGGAGGGGTGGATTGTTAGTGTGAACGATTTAGAAATTTCTATTTGCTAAATTTATCAACGAGACAATTTGATTGATCAATTCATAATTGAGTAAAATTCACTAATTTTCGCGATATTCTCTTTGCCAAACAGGCTATATAAAATGAGGGTAAGAATGTAAGTTCAGAATTCCTCGTCTCTTGGCACGCATTAATTCCAAATCAGCAGACCACCGTCCAATCCTTCACCCTGATAAGATAAGCAGCGCCCTGATTGGTCTACCCAAAGATTTTCTTCGGCCCATTGTAGAAAATTAATTGACAGGAAAAAACGAAAAAAAAGAGAAAAAACGTAAAGCTCTGCGAACAAAAAAAGACCAAAAACAAAAGAAATTGAAACTCTTTTCCAAATTTCCAAATGGCAGTGGCCACAGCAAGTGCCGCCAGCAATTACCTAAAAATTCCGGTAAATGGTTCTCGGTTCGTTCGCTTGTTTCCTGACAATTATGCCCCCAGATTCTTGGCCATGGCTCCCCAAAAGAAGGTACTTATACATGATCTACAGTTTTTTCCTTTTTTCTTTCTTTTTATACGAAATTATGATTACTTATGATGGATAGTAGCTTCTTTGGAATTAGGTGCATGTATTAGGATGAGAATTTTTGTGTATGTGCGATTTAGTTAATAGGTTATATGCGAAGTTGAATTAGGCATTTAGTTTACTTCCGAACTCTAAAATTAAGTGATAAATTTGGGGAAGAGAATCAAAGTTGTGCTTGGTTTTAAATATCTGTCACTTTGATTTTTTGTTTTTCAAATGAATTACATTCAGAAAGGCATCAACTCTATTAATTCATTCACTGTAGTAAAAATATATTTTACTTGATAGTTAAGAATCACTTAAAAAAATAAATTGCAAACATTCCTTAGTCGTTTTTGTAGGCCATAGTTGGCCCAGGACTCTCAATGATCTTAAAGGGGCTTGTATTCAATTAGGAATTTTAGAAATTTTTTAAGACTGCAAATTCAGGGGTATTTAATATAAATTTTTGAAGGCTTCTACAAACTCCACGTGTATTTAATTGAGACTTTTAAAAACTTTTTAATCTTTTTAAAAATTTCGAGGTATTCAATTGTGATTTTTTAAAAGTACTTTATTATTCAAATGTTTGGCGTAAGACTCGTTCCATGATTGTGATTCTAAGGAGCTTGTATTCAATTAGGATTTTTAGAAATTTTTTAAGAGACATTATCAAAAAATATATAAATGATGTTTGGGATAATTCCCATTCAATGCACATGTGTACAAACATATTCCCATATAATCATTCCAAATCTTTTCATCCTATTTAAATCAAATACTTACCATTAAATCAAAACTTACAATTTAAATGATTTTTAATGCCCCTAAAATCAAAGACCTTAATAGTATATTTTTTTCCCTTGTAACCTCCATCTTTGACTCCATTCCTTGTATATTTTCAATCAAAACATTAATTCCATTAATTTCCCACATGTATAATATTAACCTAATTAACATATAAACATAATTTTATATATATAAATAATATAAATAATAGTGGACGGCATAGTATTCCAAAATTTGGTTTCATACCTTCAAATCCAAAACAAAAGCAGCCACCTTTGAGGAAAAACCAAGGAGTCCTCACTTTTAATATAAAAATGTTGTCTCTGTCCATCCTTTTGATAAGAAAAGAAATAAGAAATAAAAAAAATTGAATATATATATTAGTTCAGTATGAAGTTTTATAAATGTAGTATGGAATTCTTATGAATGTAGTATGAAATTTTATAAATGTAGTATGGAATTCGTAGTATGAGATTTCGTGAATGTAGTATATAATTCGTAGTATGAAATTTTATGAATGTAGTATGGAATTCGTTAGTAAGGATAAATTTGTACTTTTATGTATTAATTTGATTAAATGAGAATCAATATTTTTCGATGGATTTTTTGGGAATAAATGTTTTTCTATAGGAGTAAACGGGAATTGTCCCTAAATGTTTATATTAAATATTTATATTTAGGTGTACAGTATATTGCACACTCGTATATACCTAATAATGACAGGTACACAACGGCACGACCTTCATTGCCACTATAATGACCTTAATAAGTTTAATTTAGTATTTTTTTTAATTAAATCACTTGTTCATTATATCCGTATCATGTCCTGTTTTATGTTATAATTTGCGTGTCGTAAGTGTGTACGCGTGTCGTGTCTCATGTCCGCTTCTCGTGTCGGTGCAACCTAGCTTGCTCATAAAACTACGGGATAATATAAGACATACACTTGTATTAGGCCAAATTAACGAGTTATGATTAATTAGGTCTTCTGACCTGATATTATAATGTATTTGTTTTTGTACTTGAAGTATTAAATTTTCATAAATCTCTAACCAATACTATGATGTATTAATTTTCATACTATGATTTATTTATATTATGATGCCTTGGTTTTTATTTATAATGTATTAGTTCTTGCACTATAATGTATTGATATGAAATTTTGGCCTAATAGTTGATCCGTTAGTTCGGCTAACAAGAGTGTTGCCCTAAATATAATAATACCCAACCTTTAAAAAAATAAAATTAACTTATTATCGAAAACATAATTAAATTTTACTTTTTTTTTTCTTTTTCAAGAAAATGTCTAACTTATTTCAAATATACGCTCTGTTTTTATATTGTTTTCAAGTTATTTCCAATTTGTTTCTATACTCTAATAATTGACAAAATGAATATGTTACAACATTTCTATATCCTAATAATTGAGAAAGTAAATATGTCAAAATAAATATTTGTATATTGTTTCCAATTTATTTGTATGCCCTAATAATTGAGTTAGTGAACTTTGTCAAACATGTGATTCTATATTGTTTACATATTTCTAGACCCATGACTAGGAAAGTGAACCTTGTCAAGAGATATGTTTTTATATTGTTTGCGTTTGTTTCCAATTTATTTCATATCCTAATAATTGGAAAAAATGAATTCTGTCAAATAACGCGTTTCTATTTTGTTTCCAGTTTATTTCTAATTCTAATAATTGGGAAATTACGCTCTATCAAAGCATGTATTTCTATATTGTTTGATGTTTGTTTATACCCTAATAATTTGGAAAGTGAATTCTATCAAAATATGTATTTTTATATTGTTTCCAATTTATTCTTCTATCCTAATAATTTTCAAAACATGTGCTATATTTTTTTATTGTTTCCGTTTTATTTTTATACCCTATTATTGAGCAAACAAACTATATCAAAACATGTGGCAGTTTTTTAATTGTTTCGAGTTTGTTTTTATACCCTAACCATTAAGAACAAATATGTGTTATGTTTCTTTTATTTTTCAAGATTGTTACTATCCTTGAAGCTAAATTAATTGCATGATCAACAACTCCCTGCTTGTCATATCCAACAATGACAACTTATCATTATCGCATTTGATTATTGTTAAGTAGTCAGAAGAAAAAAACAATCATAATGCTACAGAATGAAAGGTTAATCATAGCTAATTGTCATCATTGTGCATATAACATACAATCAATGAATTTTTACAGTGGGGGTTCATCTGTTTATTTATAAAGCTCTTAGCAAAGAACAGACGTCTAAAATTTGCAGAACATCATTATTCCTTTACTTTGCAAGTTGTATCAGTTTTCTAATGAAAAATAAAATGTTTCTACGACAACTTTTTCAAGCCTATATAATTTACGGAAAACTCTAAAATACATTTATTGATTCTAAGGGTAGCATACCCTCAATTTTTAAAACAATAGTCTGCTTCATTTAGTAAAAATGCACTTGAATGCACACTAACTTTCCCCACAAAGGTAATTGACATGCAATTATTTTTTAAATTATATATAAAATTATAAATACGTTATAAATAATTAATTAATAAAGACTATAAAACAAAGAATTATAACATTATAATAAATCATTTCTCTAACATTTAATTAATATAAAATCTTATTGTAATTCCAAATATATTTATTAAAATTTAAATATTAAAAACAAATAAAATGTTATAAAAAATATAAGTGTTATAACCTGTTATATCAGGTCACGTTTTATAAGAAGTGTCATTTTTTTACAACAAAATAAAATTCTATAATAACTTATTTCTTAAATAAATTTATAACTGATTAGTATAATTGTTTTAACATGAAAAGTAAATTATATATTATATTATTATTTTCAAATATTAAAGATTATACTACAAAAACTTGAAATAGTATTATTGAACAAAGTAATATATGCTATAATTTGAGACATGATATTTGATATATATTAAGAGTATAAGATCATAAGTAAATTAAATTTCAGCAACTAATTATTATAGGTTGGATTGGAGATCATAAAGTAGTCAACAAAGTTAAAATTATGAAAATATATAAAAGACAAACAATACAAAATTTGTACCAAACTTTAAACATAAAAATATAGTAGTACATTCCACAATATATGTTGTAATTTAATATTTAATACTTTTTGTTAATAATATGTTATAGGATTGCATTAAAAATATATTATTTTATATTTAAAATATTGTACATTTTCGTCATTGTTAATTGTAATATTATATGGAATAACTCTACATCTTTCTCTTTGCGAATAATTTTTTTACAAAAAAATCTAAATCTTATGACCAAGTAATTATTTATGAATATTTGTGTATATTAATAATTTACGACTGTTATTTTATGTAACATGAGAAATTCACACAAAGATATGAACATGTGTGTGTATATATATATAGATAGACACACACACACACATGTCTGGATGTCTCGGTTAAAGTGTAATTTTCTGGTGGTTCGTAGGTTTTGAGCGTTCCTAAAATATAGGAATTCTAATATTTACAAATTAATATATTTCCTCTTATTATATATTTCTTATATTAATATTTTACTTTTATTATATTTTGCCTAATTTAATATTTTCTTTGTTTTATATTTTGCATAATTCAAATTTTCGTTTTACTCTTCTAATATAAAAATATTAAAAAAAAAATTCATATATAATTAGAAAAAAGATATCTAAATTAGTTATCTTAATTAAAAAATAAATTCTTATAAGATATATTAATTACAAAAAAAAATTATTCATTAAAATAATCAAAATAAATTGTATTTATATTAAACGTTTAAACAATTTATTTTAAGTATTTCAAATATAAAATATAAATAAAATAAGACTTATTTATAATAATCTAAGTATGTAACTAAATATTATTAATAAACTCAATCTATACATAAAAATAATAAAATTATATAATAATTAATAAATGTTGAAATAAATATTGGAAAAGTATAAAATATAAGTGTAATTTTGAGTATTTCCCTAAAACTAATTATATTGGGTATTGATTTATCTAGGCCGTTGGTCCATAGATTTCACTGGACTTGTTCCATTGAGCTTATCTATTTAATAGCCCATCTGCGCTTATCAGTGTACAATTTTATTTTTCTTTTTTAAGTATAATTAGAGTATTAGTATTACATTCTATTAGCTCTTTCTATTCCCTATGTATCTAAAGGTGAACAAATATGATGCCGGATGGAAAAAACAATGGTTCGGCGCTGGATTATTCTATGAGGGCAGCCAAGAACTAGAAGTTGACGTTTTCAAGAAGCTCGAGAAGCGAAAAGTTCTGAGCACCGTTGAAAAAGCTGGCTTGCTTTCAAAGGCCGAGGAATTGGGTGTGACATTATCGTCTATTGAGAAGCTTGGGCTTTTGTCCAAGGCTGAGGAGCTTGGTCTGCTGAGTCTGCTTGAAAATACAGCTGGTGTCTCGCCTTCCGTGTTGGCCTCGGCTGCTCTGCCGGTTTTGGTGGCAGCCGTGGTGGCGGTTGTGGTGATCCCGGATGACTCAGTGGCGCTGTTGGCGGTTCAGGCCGTCATTGGTGGGTTGTTGGCGGTTGGGGGTGTTGGGTTGTTTGTTGGGTCGCTTGTTTTGGAAGGGTTGCAAGAGGCTGATTAAGATAATGTTGAATACTTGTACTTTATTTATGAACGTTGTTTTTTAAATATAACTGGCTTAAGAAAACTGAAAATCATTTTACATGCTTCATTTGCTAGTCTGAAACGCGTATAACTTGGCGTGGGTCTAATATCATTTTCTATGCCACAATATGTATGTAATCAAGTTAATGTTTAATTGTGGATACAAGCCCCTTACCCTGATATGTAACTTATCTTGATTGATTTTGTTCGGATCCATGTAATCATACAAAATACGTGTATTACAATGTATAACTATACTTGTAATCTAGTTAATGTTTAATTGTGGATATAAGCCCCTTTTCCCGATATGTAACTTATCTCATCTGATTTTGTTTGTATTAATGTAATCATACTAAATCACGAGTATTAGAATGTACAACTTTTGTCAGGAAATAAAACATTCGGAAAACTTATAAATCTCTTACTTTCTAATCGTGATGCTCCGAGTTCGTAAGGCAGCCAAGGGGTCTTTTTCACTATTTCATAACTCAGAAGCTTTTCGATTCTCTCAAGTGTATGTATTTATACGTGCTATGCATATACTGCTTGATAAAATATAAATATCTTATGTATATGTTAATATAGAAAAATCTCCTTTGTTCAATTTTCACGTAAATCATACTTAAGTATGGGGGAGGGAGAGGTTAAATCTAATAGAAGATCTATCCAAATTAAACTCACCCTAATCAACATACTGCTTGATAAAATATAAATATCTTATGTATATGTTAATATAGAAAAATCTCCTTTGTTCAATTTTCACGTAAATCATACTTAAGTATGAGGGAGGGAGAGGTTAAATCTAATAGGAGATCTATCCAAATTAAACTCACCCTAATCAATATTTTAAAAATCGAATCGGACATCAAAGCAGACCAATAACCGATTCACTGGGTCACTAGTCCGCCCCATTGAATCATTTTACAAAACGGACATCGAACCCGAATAATATATATATATATATATATATATATATATATATATATATATTATTACTATAATTATTATATTTATTATTTGCAATATATATATATATATATATTGCAAATAATAAATATAATAATTATAGTAAAAATATGAGTAATATTAATATCATTTAGACCGCGTACAATTCTACTATCCAACACATCCATTCAAATTCGATCTCATTTTGCATGAACATATTATGATATCAAAAGCTCAAGATTATTTAAAACAATCTTGAAATAGACACTTCACAAATAATGAAAAACAATTACATTTTTTTCCATTTAGAGTTCAACATGAAGTGGTGAATGGTTGGATGTCAATTGCTGAAGATTAAACTCTGGAGAAAATAAAAATCTCCAAAGGAACGACTTCAACTAGTAGCTATAATCCTTAGTAGTGAAGAAAATATTTCTGTCCTTTAGTTTAGGAGGACCTAGGTCGACCAAGTTGATATTTGGAATAATTGGAATTATCTATTTTGATATTAATTTTTTTCTTGAGAAAATATTGGAGCCGATTTTTACCGAGTCTTGTCGGGCGGTACTGGATCATTAGCAACCTGAACTAACTATAGACCGGACTCGGGACAGGTTCTCGGTTAACCCGGTCAGATCGACCGATCCGGTCCAATTTTCAAAACACTGCCTCTAACCACTCTTAAGGGTTCTCATAATGTGTGTGTGTGTGTGTATAAACTAATTTTCAGACCGGCAGACCCGGTCCAGTTTTCGAAACACTACCTCTAACCACTCTTAAGGGTTCTCATGATGTGTCTCATTAATATTAATTAAGAAATAAAATTAGAATATATATATATATATATATATATATATATATATATATATATATATATATATATATGTACTTATTTCTCCCACTTACACATGAGTGTCAAAACTCTTGACCCTATATCACCACAAAACGTAAATGTTGAACATATAATCCAACAAATGAAATGAAGACTATTGATTCATTCCTGCAAATGAGTCACGAGACCGACAAGCATATGAGTTTATGCAAGAAAATTGGTTAAGATTATATTGTAGTTCATCCAATTAACATGAAGATTTCGTAAGTTGTCATATTTCCAAAAATGGTTTCTATTTACACATGTTACCATATCTCTTATTCTCATCGAAGCATATTTAACTCTTTTAACATATTTATATCCATAATGATATCTTTAACACAGATGATCGGTCTATATATACAAATAAAAGTTTATTATGAAAGTAATTTTCCTTTTTACCAGAATTCTTCGACTTTATCATAACTTCTTTCTAGTCCATTATCGTACGATCATATCAATTTTGACTATTAGCTCAATGCTAAGGTAGTAGAATCATGACAAAGGTTCAAAACCTAACAAAGATCTTAATAATAAAAAAAAGGCATTAGCCTTATGGTCTCACGTAAATGAGAAAGTAAGGATCCATTTATCATGACAAAAAATTGGTCAACTTTGACTTTTCTCTTTAAGGAAGAGCGTATGCCATATTATTTTTACTGTCATAGTTCAAATGTTTCTCGACACTTCACTCGCGGTATTCAAAATATCGTCCTCCCTCATTGGATTCCCTTGATTTATCTCTTAACAAGTCACAAACTTAGATTACCAAATATTAATCGACAATCTCGTCTCTGTGCATCTCTAATGTTAGATGTGATTGTTCATGCGAGTAATCAATCTTGACTTAAAGATATACTTTCACTTTTAAACCAATGCAAGGTTTCTGTAAATAAATAGTATTTTGGGAAAAATTCCCATATACTACCAAACCATAAGTCTTATATACCATATAATCCATTAACTCTTTCTATTCCCATATAAACCAAATACTTCCCATTTAATCAAAAATATTATATAAACTACCTAAAATACCCTACAACAAGAGGACAACCCACGCAGAACCACCCAGCGTCAATCTCCACACCCGGCGGTGAAAACGAAGTACAACCCACGCGTCACCTCCTCCCGGAGAAAGAACCGAAAGGCTCATCTCACTGCGCCGTTGAGCGAATCACCCGTGAGAAGGTAAACGGATCTGCCGTCAACGTCGGCATCCACCCCTCCAAGGTGGTTGTGACCAAGATCCGCCTCGACAAGGACCGCAAATCACTGCTGACCGCAAGGCGAAGGGGCGCGCCGCCGCTGACTAGGATAAGGGGACAAAGTTCACCGTGGAGGATATTACACAAATTTCAAAATACCTAATTTCAGAATCTGTTTCTTCTTCAATTTCAGAA
>BMAC01000015.1:2157358-2170484 GCA_014905375.1 Phtheirospermum japonicum | reverse complement strand
AAAATCCGCCGGTTGTGGTATTTTAGGGATTTTTTCCTTTTATTTTCACTTTCTCTCTCCTGTTGCAACGGTCACTTTTTGGGCATAAAACCCTGAAATTTTTTTACCGTTTGATCACAAATCCAAAGCCTTCTGCAAATTGAACACTCTACACTCCTAATTTCTCTCCAAATTCTTTCGATATTCTTGTGTGCGTTTGAGATTTTGCAGGATGTCCAGTTCGCCGCCGCCGTCCTCATTTGTCCCGAAATTGCCAGAAGAAATTCGTCGCTCCGGCGAACAGGACCCGTTGTCATATCGAAAGATTGGTGGCCTTGATATTCACGAGGAAATCAGTGGTGGTAGTTCATCAAACCCACCACTATCAACATCGCCACCACCTTCGCCGACGCCCGATTCTCGCACTGCCGTGCCCGTTCCATCACCAGTCGATGCCACGCCGAGGCGCAAGTGTTCCCAGGACAGCCCGGGAACAAAATTGACGTAGATAACCCCCCAGATTTAGCGTTTGTGGCTGAAACTTTTGGCCGCGTGGGGAATCCTAATCTGAAGAGGTTTATGCACATGCGCAACATTTCGCCTAGTGTTGTGCCGCCCGTTGTCCCAAAAACCAAGGCAGGGCCGCGCCGCACCATGCCTCTCGAACATATGAACCTCGAGGAGGATGTCACCGTGATATCCGACCCTGATGATGAAGACTTTGTTCCTGCTGCTCCGGTCGAGGGGTCTGTGCCGACGCCTTCTTCTACACCGAGTTTACCGGCGAAGAAGTTTACTCGCCAAAAACAACTTGTGCGCAAGGCCGACAGGAGATCACGTAAGCCATCGGTCAAGGTCTCTCCTAAGTCCTCTACGACTGAGTACTCCTCCCCTCCCTACACCGTGTTGGATTTTATCACCGGGGAGGTGACCAGCTCCACCAAACCGCCTGCCGATGATCCCCCCTCATCTCCGGTTCATAACGATCAACCTGAGTTTGATACAGGTTTATTTGAGCATTCCCCTAATTACTCACCAGATATACCACTGAGAGATATCCTTACTCCTTGCAAGAAGGATAAGAAGAAAAAGAAGGCTGCTGCGAAGGACAATGTTGCTAGTCCTGTTGGTACCACATTACCAACATCGCGTCGTTCCCCGTCTGTTTCGTCCTCACTCACTGCCTCTGTTCCCATTCCATCTCATACTCCCACGCAGTCCTCTTAAGCTTCCTGTGATCACTCTCAGTCCTCCACGGGTACTAATACTTCGACACCCGAACTTGAAGATATGGTGCCATTTTTGGAGAAATTTTTAACTGCTGAGGCTGCCTAGTTGTTTGGTATTTATCAAACTCGCCACATGATTGCTGAGCGTAAAGTTCCCGTTGAACTTTTTGAGCGCCAAAACTTGATTTCCTACCTCCGGTTTAAAGTTATTTCTTTTATTTCTGGTGGTATGGTGCATTCTTGGTTTGAGCAGTTGCCGAGTACTAGGCTTTCTTCTCTTTATTCTATTATGCACAAGGTGGCTATTTGCAACTGGGTCCCTTCCAAGAACACTACGTGTGTTACTCGGCCACAGGCCCAGTTTTTGTACAGGCTTGGCAAGGGTATTAAGTTCAGTTTCGGGCAACATGGTTTTGATATTGTTACTAAGTTTGCCACATCAAGGTCTGCCGCCTCGTTGTGTGTTTTCCCTTTTTGACTTTTAGCCTCTTGGAGAAGCAAGGGTTGGCCCTTCTTCCGGATGATGTCCTCACTGGTGAGGAAGATTGGTTTGCTTTCCGGGCCAGCATACTACAGGTGCCAGGGTTATTGATTTGCCTTGGCAGGCTCCTTTCCAGGCTGATGTTGCTAGTGATGTTGGGAGGGTTGATCCCAACATGGTCCAGATTTCTGCGCAGCTCCTTCGTGCGCATGTGGCTTCCGTTGACTTGCAGATTACTCAGCTACAGGCGCTTCGTGCCTCGCTTTTGGAGGCCCTTTCCCTTTCTGGTCAAAAAGGGGGAGAAGGAGAAGGTGACGCGGACATAGGGGGAGAAGATGTTGCTGCTGACAATGCTGAGAATATTGACGCTGCTGCTGATAAAGATGATGCTGAAGATGCTGTTGCTGCCGAAGCCTTGGCGAGCCTTGCTCAGGAAAGGAGGAGGAAGCGAATTCGCGCTCGCGATAAGGCTTTGAGGAGATTGATGCGAATGCAGAAGAGGAAGAGGAAAGAGAGTGGTGAAGGAACTTCGACATCCCCTCGTCGTTCGAAGAGGGTTCGAGGTCAATAAGTTCCTTGATAGTTTGTTTTGATAGGTTTTTGAACAATGTTGGTTTGTAATGTTGGTTTGAATGTTAACAACATTGGGTGTTTTGTTTAGGGGGAGTTTTCTAACTTAGGGGGAGTTAGTATTTTATTTTCGTTTATGTTTGCGTCGTAGTGTTTTATCCAGAAAGGCAAAAGGGGGAGATTGTTGAGGAATTAATTCTTGGCAATAATTCCTTTTTTCTTATTTGCCTTTCTTGGGCACTAAATAAGTTAGGAAACTAGATTTAGGAATATATTGTGTTTCCTAGTTTATGTTTAAGATTTTATTAGTTTCCTAGATTGTGTTTAGGATGTGTTTTAGGAATTTACCAAGTTTAGGAATTTATGTTTTTCTATTTAAGACAAGGATTCCTAAAGCTTGGACTACGGTTTTTGAGCACAGGATTTCGAGAGACGCACGACGAAAGACGCACGAACAAGAGCAAGAACACGAAGAACTACTTGGAGCCATTGATCGAGATTAACAAGCTCTTCGAAGTTGCGTGACTAACGGAGAAGAACTTGCCATTCCGGAACAAGTATTTAGTATCAAGTTTATTGATATTTAGTTTTCATATATTACTTTATATTTTTGTATTGAACGTGAACAAGAAAGTAATATAGTTTTCGGGTGTTTGTACACCCAAGTTCACAAGTATTTACTTGTGAACTGAATTTGTTATCTCGTGTTCTTATCGAGTTATTCCGCTGCATATTTTATATTCTACTCTGGTCGATGTTGCTAATCAATGTTGTTAAACATAGACTAACAACATCGTGAATCTGAGAATTATTCTTAAAACCATAGACCTTCTAATTTTACAAGGATATATTCTCATACTAGGATTCTTATTTTTCAAAATTTCATAATAACCATAAAAATTTATATTACCATATTATCGACCTGTCTGGACCCCATAACCACATAAAATCACATTTGCATACACACCGGGATTTAGAACATTCTACCCCCCTTTCATTACTTTCTTACCATATACAGTCGAGTTGATTTTTGATGCATATCGGCTAGTCCCTCATATTTTAGTCGATTGAGATACGAAATCAGGTAGAATATAAAAATAAAGAATTCTGCGATATGTTACCTTAACAAAACATTACCATTATTTTCACGACCTTCAATAATTCAGAAATTAATTCAACACATAAAAAATCATGTATCTCTGTTACCATATTTCAACCATGACCATAACAACAAACCATTTATCCGACCTAAAATAGGTTGGTCACAGATCACACTATATCCATAAACCATAAATCATTGCAGACCACAACTATAACCATAATTCATAAATCATTCTTTCGACCTAACACAGTTCGGTCAAAAACCACAACTACAAGCCATAAACCATAAACCATTTATTCGGCCTAAAACAGGTCCATCCATATCCATATAACCATCTCCAACCTAAAAAGCATCGGGCCATTCCATATCCATGACCATACCATCTACGACCTAAACAAGTGTCGGACCATACTATATCCATATCTCAGACCTAAATAAGCGTCAGACCATAATCATAAACTATTCCATAAAACCATAAACCATATCCAACTTAAATAAGTGTCAGACCATGAATATAAAAACCATAACCATAAACCATCACATAAAACTATAAACCATTTTCGACCTAAACAAGTATTGGACCATACCATAAAAATCGTAACCATAAATCTTTTTATATCATGACCATTCCATAAAAGGACAAACCATCTCCGACCTAAGCAAGTGTCAGACCATAACCAAATAAACTTTATCAAATCAAGTAAACTATATTAAATTAACCAACCAATATAAATCAAATAAATCATATAAAATAAAATAAACCCTATTAAACCAAATAAATTACACTAGTGCAGAAAAGCTGATTGGTGGCGATTCAAATCAGTCATTGGTGGCGCTTTTAGACCACCACTAATCCGGGCGACACTTAAAGTCAAATAAATATGGTGAAGTTCAAACCGCCACAAAAAAAAAAAGATGGGTGGCACTTCAACTTTGAAGCGCCACTAAAAATGGTGAAATTCGGTTGAAAGCGCCACCAAAACCTGAAGCGGGTGGCGCTTCTACCTAAGCGTCACCAAAAACAGAAGCGAGTGACTATGAAGCGCCACCAATAAAAATGAGCATTAACATTGGTTTCTTGAGGAATCGATGTCGTTGACAAAAAAAAAATTAACATCAGTTTGACTATAACCCATGTTAATTCCAAAACAATAATTAAAAAAAAGAATTAAATGTCTGTCCTATTTTACATATCCTCATCTCAACCTATAAATATCAAACAATTACAATAAAAATTCATATTTCAAACTGAAATTAAAATTAATCAACACCATAAGTTAACAAAAAGCGTCAAATATAATTCAAAATTTTATGTTACATTATAATTTTACATAACAAAAGCATCCTATTACAATATATATTAACACCCGATTTTACATAACAAAAGCATCCAAGAAGTGCTCAGATCGGTAGTCCAATCACATAGAAGCAAACAAAGTTAATAATTGCAACTTTGGTTTGGAAACCTGCTCCCACCGCCACACCTGCTAACAACAAGCAGGTATGACTGTAAATGTAATCTCACTACAAAATATCTTACAGTTGTTTACCAACAGAAATCATTTTTTACTAAATTTTACAATTATCGGCGGAATAATAAATATTCTTTTGCCTAAAATCATACCAACCAATTACCTACAATCATTTTACCTACACCAAATTTACCTACAATTTAAGTTTTCTTCGCTCTGTAGGTGATTGAATTTTATCTTGTAGTGAAACTAAAGAAACAAATTTAAGAAAAATATTTCAATGGCTTTAAGATTGATTAGTTAAATCCCAACAAGATTACTTAACTTGAGAGCACTGGATAAATTCCATTGAGCAACACCGAGAAAGCAAGTAGAGGAGAGGGATCTGAGACGTACTGTGCCACTCAGTCGTCGTTTGTGAACAAATACCCGATTTAGTTGCCGAATACCAAGCAAATAATCCAAAAGAATATCCCAATTATGACTGATGTGCTGACCACCTCCTTGATCAAGACTTTCGTAGCTTTAGCATCTCCCCTGCCTAGGTTATTCGCCACCCGAACAATGTACGTTCAGAAAATAAAATTAAAAAATATATATATATATATATATACATACTATACACACACACACACTCACACACACACACACACATACATACATACATAAATACATACATACATATATTCATACATACATACATACATATATATATATATATATACATATATATAACACTAATGTATCGATCGTACGTTGTGGGATTTATTGTAATTTTACACAAGAACAAAGACATACATTGTGGTGCCCATCATGCCGAGGCTGATCATGAATTCCAAAATCGAACTACAAAAAAGAGGAACAAAAAAGGCAATACATTGAGATCAAGCACATCAAACTGGATTTTCTCTAACAACAAATATTGGCTGGCACCGAAAAATAAAACACTAATTTATTGGACAATACTTTGAACATAAATATAAAACACTAGAGTCGTTGAATCGAACTTTTTCGTGTTTAAAAATGAAAAGCTCGTCCGCAAGAAAATGGAGCTATTGTATGCGATAAGTTGATCCGAGTCGAATCACGAGGAATTGCAATCGGCATCGATAAATGTTTGTTCATAATTTTTATAATTAAACACACGATCCATCTTTTTTTGTTGAAGAATTTTACAACTACGAATTCAAAAATGAGCATGCAATTATTAAAAACCTAATTAACCAATTTAACCTAATTGAAAGCATAAAATTCAGATATTAAAAAGGAAACAACATCATTATCAACTAGCAAATCGAAAGCACTTGAATTACTAAAATAACATAGTCGAACTAACATACTAATAATGAAACGTACAACTTAAGAAAACTAAGTCCAAAGCCAACTTACAAAAAGCAGAAAATTACTACTTATATTTCATGGAAATCTGCAGCAAACGATCAAGCTTCAGCGACAAACGATGACAAGTAACGACGGTGAACGTAGAAACGAGCCTCCGATGTAATCTTCGAACAAAATCTTCAAATATGATGAGAAATGGAAAGGGGAATGTATTTCTAAGTGTTCTGGACCTTGCCCCCTCGATGTCTCGTGTTACAAATGTAAAATCAACTGGTATTTATAGATTTCTTCAAAGAAAACCACTCAACCGCAGGAGCGTCGATGGTGCGTCGATCGACGCGAGCCAAGTGCACTCGTCGACCAGGCAGAGCGTCGATCGACACACCTAGGATCAACGCTTCAGAAGTTACGCGTCGACTTAGCGTCGATCGACGGGGTTAAGATCGACGCTTTAGAACCTTTGCGTCGACGGTGCGTCGGTCAACGCGGGCGTAGCGTCAATAGTGCGTCGACCGACGGGCCTAGGATCGGCGCTTCAGAAGCTACGCGTTGACCTAGCGTCGATCGACGCGAGCGGTACTCGGCGTCGACGCGGGCGCTGCTCTGCGGCGCCTGCATGGCTTCTACTCGTCGCTCGTCCCGTTTTCCTCATTTTATACTGAGATATTAACATTAAACAAAGTTAGATTATTTCATACAAAATAAAGTAAAAACACATTAAACACCATAAGAAACGGTTAACATAAAAAAGGAATAAAAACACTAAAAAGATAAACTTAAAACACATAAAATCACACAACATACAATGCAAAAACACACGAAAATCACATACAAATATGTACAAATCAACTCCCCCACACTTAGCTTTTTGCTTGTCCTCAAGCAAAATCTAATCTAAACGTAGATAAGGAAAAGCTAATTACCCGATGACTTAATTACTAATGCATCCATATGATTCAAGAAGTTAATGCATTAGATCGACTAAAAACTCGACTAAAAGGACGACACGATAACGTTGAGATAATAGATTTAGACTAGCTTCCGAACACCTAAAAGTAACTAGTTGACCTCCATGTACGTCACCCATCCATGCCTCGGCCAAAGTCTATCCCTGCTCAAACCGCCAAATCGTCACCCGACTAGCCCAATCATCTATACACCTCTTTAACAAAACAATCTAAGAAATAAAAATAAAAATAAGAACTCAACTTGTACAAGGTTTTCTCTTCTTGTACTTATTCTTTCTTTTTCTTTTCTTTTTTTTATATTTTTCTTTTTTTTTTAGTAAATACCCATAAAGATGAGGTACCAAACGAGCATAATATACATAAATCACAAACGAGAGTTCATTGACTCCAACCTTACGTTGCTATGTGCAACTGATAACATCTTTTCAAATTCAATACATGGAGTATTAACGTCTCCAAAATAAAAATAAAAATTACATAAAATCCTATAGAGGGTATCGAAATACGGGGCTGGTAGAGAGTATTCGACTCTTAAGAACGAAACATGAATAGAACAAGAGACAAGACACTTCATAGATTATTTACACTTCATTCCCCACAATTACACTATTGTTCGAACAAAAGTCTAAATATCCTAACCAAAGCATCTAACCACGTCACTTCGTCAAGGTTCCAATCAATAACAATACACACAACTCAAATCAACTACAAGCAAGCATACAAATAATTACCAACTAAAGAACAACCCCCCCACACTTAGCTCATACAATGCCGACATTGTATAAAATGAAAAATTAAGAAAAAGAAGAGAAAGAGAGACGTCCCTGAATTCTTGCTTGTGATAAAGAGTCGATGTCGAAAACCATCTACGGGTCTTAAAAATTAAGGGAACCTGAAACACACAACAAACAACAAACACACAAAATACAATAAGTCAAAAGACTTGGATTGCCTTCCAAAAAGCGCTTGTTTAACGTCACTGAGCTTGATGAAGCCTCCCCTCTATGCCAAACAGGGGTCAACAAGAGTCACAATCTCCTTTTCTTGAAGCAATTTTGAACCTTGAAAACACGGCTTCACACGATGGCCGTTCACTAGAAAACTCTCTTTGGTTGTCTCATTTACAAACGCACGGCTCCATATGGGAAAACTTCGGTAACAAGGAATGGGCCACTCCAACGTGATTTGAGCTTTCCGGGAAATAAACGGAGGCGAGAATTAAACAACAATACTTGCATGCCAACTCGGATATCTTTGTGAACAGTCTTCTTGTCGTGATAAGCCTTAACCTTCTTTTTGTAGATGTCCGCGTTGTCGTAAGCCTCATTTCGAATTTCATCAAGTTCCTCCAATTGCAGTCCTCGCTGATTACCAGCTTTTACCAAGTCAAAGTTCACTGCTCGAATTGCCCAATAGGCCCGATGCTCCATTTCCACCGGAAGATGACAAGCTTTACCAAAAACCATTCGATAAGGGCTGGTTCCCAAAATATTTTTGTACGCCGTTCGGTAAGCCCATAAAGCATCAACAAGCTTGGTCGACCAATCCTTGCGACTCGGCTGAACGGTTTTTTCCAGAATCGCTTTGATTTGTTTATTACTCGTCTCCACTTGGCCCGACGTTTGTGGATGTTATGTCGTGGCCACCTTGTGCTTCACCCCATACTTTGCCATCAACTTCTCAAAAGATCGGTTACAAAAATGTGCACCCCCATCACTAATGATCGCCCGCGGAAATCCAAACCTACTAAAAATATGCTCTTGAATGAACTTGAGTACTACTCTTGCATCACACGTTCTCGTGGGAATAGCCTCGACCCACTTGGATACATAGTCAACGACAACCAAAATGTATTCATATCCGAATGATGCCGGAAATGGCCCCATAAAATCGATGCCCCACACATCGAAAATCTCCACAACTAAATTGCTTTTTTGCGGCATCTTGTCACGTTTGCCAATATTTCCCAAGCGCTGGCATCGATCACATGTCTTAGTGAACTCATGTGCATCTCGAAACAACTTAGGCCAATAAAACCCGGATTGGAGGACCTTATAATCTATTTTCTGACCTCCAAAATGCCCTCCGCACTGCTGATCATGACAAAATGAAAGAATGCTCTTCTGTTCTTCCTCAGGGATACATCGTCGAATAAGTCCATCTTTCCCGAACCGAAACAGGAACGGGTCATCCCAAAAGTAATCCCTGCACTTAGAAAGAAATCTCTTCCTCTCTTGGAAGGATAATTTGGCACTCAAGTAGCCACAAGCAAGAAAGTTAACAATATCGGCAAACCATGGAGTATTAAATGAAGAAATAGCACATGTTAACTCATATGGAAAAACATCATTCAAACAACAAAATTCACACACTCCCTCTCTATCTAGTCGGGACAAATGGTCCGCAACCACATTTTCACAACCTTTACGATCTCTTATTTCAACATCAAACTCTTGTAACAAAAGTATCCAACGAATCAAACGTGGATTGCTTTGTGTTTTATTAAAAAGATAACGAAGAGCTGCGTGATCACTATGGACGACCACTTTTGAACCAATAATATAGGATCGAAACTTTTCCAAAGAAAATACCACAACCAAAAGTTCTTTCTCGGTGGTTGTATAGTTCCTTTGAGCCTCGTTTAACATAAGACTCGAGTATTAAATGACTTGAAGGATACTATCCACACGTTGACCCAAAATGGCCCCCACGGCGTCATTTGACGCATCACACATAATTTCAAAGGGAAGGGACCAGTTTGGGGCAACGACCACCGGAGCCGTGGTTAACTTTTTCTTAAGCAAATTGAAAGCATTTAAGCATGATTCGTCAAAAAAAAAATGGAACATCACTACTTAACAAATGACAAAGCGGGCGACTAATTTTGGAAAAATCCTTAATAAATCGCCGGTAGAAGCCCGCATGTCCAAGAAAACTACAAATACCCTTAACATTCGTGGGAGGTGGCAGGCTTTCAATAACATCAACTTTGACCTTATCGACTTCCAAACCATGACTCGACACAACATGACCAAGTACAATACCACTTTTAACCATGAAATGACTTTTTTCCCAACTTAATGTTAAATGACTATCTACACATCGTTCAAGCACTTTAGACAAATTCTCAAGACATAAATCAAAAGAAGAGACAAAAACTAAAAAGTCATCCATGAATACCTCGAGATAGTCATCTATCATGTCCGTGAAGATGGAAAGCATGCATCGTTGGAAAGTCGCCGGTGCGTTGCATAGTCCAAAAGGCATCCTCCGAAAAGCGAAGGTTCCAAAAGGGCAAGTAAACGTCGTCTTCTTCTGATCTTCCGGCACTATGGAAACTTGATAATACCCGGATAACCCATCGAGAAAACAATAGTATTGGTGTCCGGCCAACTTATCAAGTAACTGGTCAATGAAGGGTAGTGGGAAATGATCTTTTCGTGTGGCGGCATTTAGCGAAGTCGATACACATCCGCCATCCCGTAGTCAATCGTGTCGCTATAATTTCCCCCTTGTCATTGTCGATTATCGTAATCCCGCCCTTTTTTGGAACAACATGGACGGGGATCACCCATTCGCTATCGGGTGCAGCGAAGATGATCCCTTCGTCGATCAACTTAAAAATCTCCTTCTTCACAACCTCCATCAAAGTAGGGTTTAAACGGCGATGACCTTCCCGAACTGGTTTTGCACCATCTTCTAGCACAATGTGATGCATGCAAGTGGCCGGGCTAATTCCTTTGATATCCCCCGAACTCCAACCAATCGCACCTTGAAATCGTTTAAGAACTTTGATCAACGCTTCCTCTTCATCTGTCGTCAACTCGGCAAAAATAATCACCGGCTTCTTTTCACCTTCTTCGAGATAGACATACTTGAGATGATTTGGAAGTGGCTTAATCTCGGATTTTGGTTCGCTATCCGATTTTTCCGCAATAATCTCAAAAAGGTCAATTATGCCCTCGGAATTTGCTTCGGACCAATCGTCCTCCTCGGAATCGTCTTCAAATTTAGCTTGTACAATTGGCTCAATGGAATCAACAAACGAACAATCAACATTCATTGACGACGATGGAGTAGCGTGAAGATCATGAATGGAAAATATGACCGACTAATCCAAAACGGACAAAGTCATGCTTCCGTTCTTCACGTCAATCAAAGTATTTGTCGTAGCCATGAAAGGTCGTCCCAARAAAATCGTATGCTCCCGATTATCATCTTGAACATCTCCCACATCAAGAATCACAAAGTCAACAGGCACAATTAAACTCCCGACTTGCACCAACAAGTCTTCAACAATCCCTCGCGGGTAACGAACCGACCGGTCGGCTAGTTGGAGTCTCATCCTCGTCGGCTTGAGTGTACCTAAGTCAAACTGCTCAAAAATGGACGAAGGCATCAAATTGATTCCCGCCCCAAGGTCAAGCATTCCCCGAGTTTCTTTACCATTTCCCAAAGTGATTTTAATACAGAAACTCCCAGGGTCACTCTCCTTAGGGGAAAGGGGATTTCGTAAGATTACGCTCGCCGCATTTGAAATACAAACTTTTTCATTGTCGGAAAATTTTCTTTTTTTGGATGCCAAGTCTTTGAAAAAATTGACATATGCGGGAACATTTCTTAGAACATCGAGCATAGGTAAATTAACATTAACCTTAGAAATCATATTATAAAGATCAAGAAATTTCTTATCTTGCTTTTCCCCTTGAAGACGACTTGGATAAGGAATGGGAGGCCGATACGGATTAGAGGCCTTGTGAAGAGTCTTCTTAGGTTCGACGTCTTTTTCAGCATGATCCGGTGACTTGGTAATGGTTCCCTCGACTTCATCCTCATGTAGGTTGTTGTTTTCGCCATTAGAGATTTCATCGGGAGATGCTACTTTATTATCCACAACACGACCACTCCGAAGCACTGTTACTGCTTGGGCTTGTGAGGATTGGCTTGGTAACATCCCTTGCTCGTTCTTTCCCACTTGCTTGGTGAGTTGGCCAAGCGCCGTTTCAAGCTTATCCATCCGTTTGTCAGCACGTAGCAAATTTGATTCAGTGTGTTGGAAATTTGAGTCAGTGCGTTGCATAAACGTACGCAACGTCTCTTCGAGTGATGGTGGAACTGGTGCTTGAGTTGGTGGTGGTGGAGGCAAAGGTACTTGAATTTGCCCATGCGGTTGTGGAGGAAACGGTGCTTGACCTTGTCCTTGTGGTTGCGATGGTTGCACTGGTCGAGTTGAAAGTGAGAATTGGCCTTGTCCCCATTGTTATTGATATGGTTGTTGAGGAATAAAATTATTTTGCGGCCTTTTATTCGGTATTGGATTCGCCGCATTGTGAGGGTTTGACCATGAAAAACTTGGATGATCTCTTCACCAATTAGGTTTATTGTTGCATGAGTTATAATTTTGATACCCCTGTCCAGTTTGATTCGCTTGATATCCTTGAATAGCAAGTGCTTGTTCGTTGGTTCCATCACCTTGCTCGAACACTGCTTGACATAAATTCGCACCATGTCCATACACACCACAAATTCCACACGTTTCTTGTGAAGAAGAAATGCCTTGAGATAAAAGCGTGTTTTGAGTTTGCAAAGAGGCCACCTGCCTCGTTAACTCATCAAGTCTAAAGGAATCATCATGTGCCATCTCGATCTCATGTACAACTACCTTCTTCGATCGCGAGCTTTTATGTTGAGAATTGTAACTTATCGACTCGCAAATATCCCATACTTCTTGAGCGGTACGTGATCCAATCTCTCCCACTGCTGCATTGTCCACCATATACTGAAATGTAAGAATAAGCCCATCATAAAAGAATTGATTAACGAGCTCGAGTGGATAATGGTGATGTGGGCATTGTGTCAACAATTCTTTAAAACATTCCCAAGCTTCGTGGAACGTTTCATTTTCTATCTGGTTGAATGACGCTATCTTTACTCGGAGTTGAGACGTCGTTTGATTTGAAAAATATTTCCCCATGAAGCGATCA
>BMAC01000015.1:2137670-2149285 GCA_014905375.1 Phtheirospermum japonicum | reverse complement strand
CTCTCAGTTAGCACATAGAGACGCTCATCAACACCCCCTTCTGAACCCCTCCCTGATGATGCCACTGATGCTCAACGTGCCGAACTTGAGAGATGGAAGAAAGATGACGTCCATGCGAAGTGCTATATGATAGCATCCATGGTCCCTTAACTTGCAAGGAAGTATGAGCTTTTTGCTCATGCAGCCGACATCAAGGAGAACCTTGAGTCGATGTATAGTGAGAATACTCGGGCGTCTAGGTACGCATCGACGAAGGAGTTAGTCGCCTTGAGATTGCGTGAAGGGGCTTCGTTCCACGAGCACGTTCTCAAGATGATAATGCTCATTGAGAAGCTGGTGAACTTAGACGTGGTACTTCCTCTCAGCTCGCGGTAAATATTCCAGCTTGAATTCATCAAAATGTGTTGCTTCTTCGCGCAATTTATTCAAATACACCGCCATCCGCTCCTCCTTAGCTTCGAAGGATCCACCGAACTGACAAGCTATCAGCTGGGAGTCAGTATACGCCTATAACTTCCGTGCACCCAGATCGCTCGCCATCTTGATACCTTGCAATACAGCTTCGTACTCTGTCTCATTATTGGATGCTTTAAATCCTAACTTGATCGCAAACTCCAGGCTCTCCCCTTCCGGGCTGGTCAACACAATACCCAGCCCTGCTCCCGATGCCATAGTTTAACCATCTGTATACAAGGTCCATGCTTTCACTTAACTCTACAGCCCACTTCACCAATCTCCCTGATATATTAGGATTGCCTAAAACCTGCTTGAGAGCTAGGTTAGTACGTACCTTCACTTTATGACTCAAGAAATAGGGTCTCAGCTTCCTAGCTGTACAAACCAACACAAAGCCTCCTTTCTTCAGCTCGGTATACTTCAACTCGGCCCCCCGCAGCATCCTACTAATGTAATAGATAGGGTTTTGCGTTCCCGCTTCTTCTCTTATCAACACAGAACTCACTGCGACCTCCCCTACGGATATGTATAAGATCAAATCCTCTCCCGACATAGGCTTGGTCAATAGTGGTATCTCCGCCAAGTACTTCTTTAACTCTTCAAATGCATCCGCAGCTTCTCTTGTCCACTCAAACTTAGATCCCTTCCGAAGCGCCCTAAAATATGGGATGCCTCTCTTCGCCGACCTGGAAATAAAACGACTAAGACCTGCCATCCGACCTGTACGCACCTGAACATCACGCACCGTGCGAGGATGTGACATCTCCAAAACAGCTCGCAACTTCTCTGGATTAACTTCAATTCCTCGCTCTATAATCATATAGCCCAAAAACTTCCCAGACCTTACGCCAAACGCACACTTCTGTGGATTGAGTTTTCATCCCGTATTGTCTTAGTATAGCGAACGTCTACTTCAAATCTTCCACATAGGATTCTGCTCTTTTACTCTTAACCAGCATATCATCGACATAAACCTCCATAGTAGACCCCAGCAGGTCCTTAAACATGCGGTCCACCAACCTCTGATAGGTCGCTCCTGCATTCTTCAAGCTAAAAGGCATGGATACAAAACAATACGTACCCGTAGAAGTGACAAAACTCACTTTGGGTTGATCTTCCTTTGCAAGAGGTATTTGGTGATACCCCTTTTAAGAATCCATCATGCTCAACAGCTCGCACCCTGAGGTAGAATCTACCAACTGATCGATTCGTGGCAGAGGATAATGATCCTTCGGGTAAGTTTTGTTTAGGTTGCGAAAATCCACACACATTCTCCACTTTTGATCCGGCTTTGGCACCATCACAACATTAGACAAATATTCAGGGAATTGAATCTCCCTTATGTGGCCAGCTTTTAACAATTTCTGCACTTCCTCTTCAATTACCTTATCCAATTCTGGCCCAAAATGTCTCCTCTTTTGCCTCACTAACCTCGCCTCCAGATCCGCATTTCAATGATACTGCGCGACCTCAGGTGACACCCCAGTTAACTCTCCATCTCCGAACGCAAATACATCCCGAAACTCTCTTAACAGCTTGATCAGCTCAATCCTCAAAGTCTCAGGCATTAGGGTCCCCACCCTTGTGGTATACTCTGGGCGATCTTCTTCTAACGAGATCTCCATCAGCTCTTCATTCGGTTGGACTGAGTTCTCTTGTTCCTTCATTATTATTATATTAAGCACTCCCTCTGGCTGATCGTCACCCCTCTCGCGTTTATTCTCCATCAACCCTTTCCTGACTACCAGCTGATAACATGATCTCGTGACCTATTATTCCGCGATGACTTCCCCTACTTTGTCACCCACTGTATATTTGATGCTCATGTGATAGGTCGATGTTACCTCTTGGAACACATTAAGGGCAGGTCGCCCTAATATCGCATTATAGGGCGACCTCCCTCGGATGATCCAAAACTTCAAGCTCTTTTACAATCGTGACTCGTTTTTTCCCAGCACAATACAATTCAATTGTGAGAAATTCAAAATGCTACGATTATCTACACGACACGTAGATCGAGCCTATACAATTCTTTAACACAAATTTTCGTTGTAACATTAAATTGATTAAATAAAATTTACATCAATCCCCCACATGAGTGAGAATATCCAAAAACAAAATAATGTATGCAAATACGTAGCTCAGTCCTTAAGAGACAATAGAGAATAAGGATAGGTGGCTTGTGGCGTTGAACCCTCCTTAGTTAATACTACCGAGCATACCGGCGGAATAGTAAACATAATTCTTGAATTATTCCCCTTTGTGTATACTAGATAATAGTACCAACCCACTAAGGTCTCAGAATTCTTCCGTTCTCATGTTTGTGTCCATTTCTGGCCATGGACAACTTCTTTGGATTCATAAGCATTCAGTAGAAGCGGCCCTCACTTCTCGCTTACATAAGTTATTCTTAAACGAGTATTCTGTCGTACTCAAGTCAAAGACTTTCACAAGAATCATTAAAAATCAGAGATTTATCCTCACCACATGACAGATTAAAAACTCTACTATTGCCGTTAAGGAATAGGGTCGTAGAGTTTTACTTACCCAGACTTTTATAGTTTAGTTTTTCCATTGAACAAAGTTTGTGGGATCTCCACTCATCATGGTTGGGTTTCCACTACAATCATATTTATGATGTGGATTTCACTCCCGTTCCTTCAAGCAACGTATACATCTGATCTCGAGCTATGTTTTTTGTGAATGGATCCGCTAGATTATCTATCGACCTTACGTAGTCAACTGAGATAATCTCACTCGATAACAGATGTCTTACGGTGTTATGTCTCCGATGAATATGTCGAGACTTACCGTTATATAAACCAATTCTTGCCCTTCCAATAGCAGCTTAACTATTGCAGTGAATCATAACCGGCGGCACGGGTTTCTCCCAGCATGGAATATCTTCCAAAAAATTACGAATCCATTCTCCTTCTTCACTTGCTTTGTCCAAAGCGATAAACTCATATTCCATGGTGGATCGGGCTATACATGTCTATTTAGTGTATCTCCAAGAAACAGCTCCTCCCCCAATTACAAAGACATACCCACTTATTGACAGTGAGTCCTTTGAGTCGGATATCCAGTTTGCATCACAGTAACCTTCAAGTATCCTTGGGTATCTACCATATTGTAGCCCAAAGTTCAGAGTGTACTTTAAGTATCTTAAAACTCTCACAAGCACTTTCTAGTGTTCTCCACTTGGATTGCTTGTATATCGACTCAGTTTGTTTACCGAGCAAGCTAGATCAGGTCTTGTGCAGTTAGAGATGTACATCAGACATCCAATGATCCTAGCATAGTCTTTCTGAGCAACGGGGTCACCTCTATTCTTACTTAAGTGAACGTCGAGTTCCATAGGTGTCTTTGATGGAAGACTATCGTGTGCATTGAATTTCTTAATCACTTTCTCAATGTAATGAGATTGTAATAAGACAATTCCATCTGGAGCTCTTATGATTCTTATGCCAAGAATTGTGTCAGCAACTCCCAGATCTTTCATGTCAAAATTCCTTTTTAGCATGAGTTTTGCCTCGTTAATCACTTGTAGGTTGTTACCCATGATTAACATATCATATACATAAAGACATACTATAAAAAAACTGTCATTAGTATTCTTAATGTAGACACACTTGTCGCACTCATTTATCTTGAACCCATTTGACATCATCATTTCGTCAAATTTCAAGTGCCATTGTAAAGGTGCTTTTTTCAAGCCATACAAAGACTTAACAAGTTTGCACACCTTTCATTCTTGTCTAGGTTTTACAAAACCTTCAGGTTGTTCCATATAGATTTCCTCGTCTAAATCACCATTTAGAAAAGCTGTTTTTACATCCACTTGGTGAATCTCAAGATTGTGCAAAGCATCAATCGCTAGAAGCACCTGGATAGAGGTAATTCTCATCACAGGAGAGTATGTATCAAAGAAATCATATCCCTCCTTCTGGAGAAATCCTTTCACAACTAAATGAGCTTTATACTTATTGATTGATCCATCAGCTCTGAACTTTCATTTCAGAATCGATCTACTCCTTAAAGGTTTACAACCTTCAGGTAAATCAGTCAGAATCCACGTATAGTTCTGCATGATCGAATCGATTTCGCTCTGAACAACTTCCTTCCAAAACGAACTATCAGTCCGAGAGAAAGCTTCTTTTAATGAAGCTGGTTCTTCATCCAACATTAGTCGGGACCGAAATCCTTTGCAACTTTAGCTCGAGTGCCACGTCTAGGAGTTTGAGCTTCAAGTCCTGAACCAGGTTGTTTACGAGACTTAGGTTCAACCCTTATAAGTTCTTGACTTGTAGTTCCTTCAGCATTACCAGTGTTTGAACTCGAAGCAGCTTTATCCTTACAAGGATAGATATCTTCAATGAATATCACATTCCTTGACTCAATGGTAGTTCCGACATTCATGTACAGAACATCTGACCTATGAATGATAAATCGATAGGCGCTATTATTTAGTGCATAACCAATAAAAATACAATCAACCGTTTTGGATCCGATTGTCACTTACTTTGGTAGACTCACTTCTATCTTTGCTAAACACCCCCACACTTTGAGGTATTTATAAGAAGGTTTCCTTCCTTTCCACAACTCATAGGGAGTTTCGTCCCTACCTTTAAGTGGAATTTTATTGAGGATATAGTTTGCCGTTAAAACATCTTCCCCCCACATGTTCTGAGGTAACCCAGAACTAATCAACAACGCATTCATCATCTCTTTCAAAGTATGATTCTTGAATTCTGCAACGCCGTTCGATTTAGGTGCATACGGAGCTGTAGTTTGATGAATTATGCCACTTTCGTTGCACAACTCCTCAAACGGAGCTACGTATTCCCCTCATCTATCACTTCGGATAGATTTGATTTTCCAGTTGAGTTGATTTTCGGCTTCACTCTTGAAGTTCTTAAAAACTTCAATAGCCTCATCTTTACCTCTCAAAAGATAAATGTAACAATACATTGTGCAATCGCCAATAAAAGTAATAAAATAATTTTTTGCCACCTCTTGTTTGTACAAACTTCAAATCACATATATCCATGTGAATTAATTCTAGAGGTGTTGTGCTCCTCTATACTGATTTAAATGGTAACTTTGTCATTTTTGCTTGTACACAAATTTCACACTTACTTTTATTAACAAATTCATTTACTTTAAGCAAATTGAGACTTGACAATCGTTTTATTACATTTAGATTAATGTGGCATAATCTACAATGGCATAAACTAGAGCACTCAGTCAAGTAAGAGGAATCAGAAGCAATTTTTTTAATGATAGGTTTTGGGCGTATAGCCATTACACTGAGTTTGAACAGTCCATCTATAAGTTAATCCTTACCCAGAGGTGTTCCAAACTTAGACAATACAAACTTATTAGCCTCAAATACAAGTTTAAAACCATGACTAACTAGTATTGATCCGGTGTCTAAATTCTTCTGGATGTCTGGAATGTGCAACACCTCATTCAGAGTGATCTCCTTGCCAGAGTCATTTTTGGGACAACTGTACCAACACCTGCAACTTGCGAAGATGCTTGGTTTCCCAAGTTTAACTTCCTTCCCTCACAGGGATGGTATTTGGAGAACAAGCTCCGGTCTGCACTGTTTTGAATGTAATTTTTGTGTTTTTCTTTGTGTTTTTAGAGAGTTTTTTATATTGATTTTAGTAGTTTTGAGTTGTTTTTCATTAGTTTTTTAGGTCGTTTTTCTTGTTTTATTGTTTTTTGTGTTTCTTGTTAATGTTGCATTTAATTAGGTTAAATGATTTCAATTAATTGGAGGTTTGGTGTAATTTTGGATTTTTATGTTTAAAATTCCTATTTTTGTAGGTAAAGGCATTGAAGGCTAAAAGTACTAGCCAAGGCAAGCCAAACTCCAAGCCAAAAGAGGCTCAAAAATTCCCAAACATTCTGGATTACTAGCCAACCCGTGGCCACAACTCGCCAAAATAGGGACCAGACCTCGGCGTTTCCAAGATTCTTGCCAAATTTCACGCCAAACTGCCCACACTGGGTGGCGCTACCCACACCGGGTTTACCCAGTATCCGAGCAGTGCCTTGCAGGCAGCGCCCGCAAGCTGCCGAGCATGCTCGCCCACACCCCGCGCGTAGCGCCCGTCCACACCGCGCAGGCGGCTCGGCCACACTTCTCGCCCAACCTCACGCCAACAGCGCAGGCGCTTGCCACACTCGTCGCCAACCTGCTCGCCAGTGCCCAGCCCGCGCGCGCCCATGCCACACCCAGCTGCCGGTCCACCCTGTGCCAGGCTCAGCCATGGCCGAGCCACATCGAGCCATGGTCAAGCCATCTCAAGCCAAAATGTCCCAAAAAGCTAGCCAAGGGTCTAGGAAGGTGCCTCTGGGTCAAACTTGGTCAAACCTGTGAATTTTAAGCCTCTAAGGCTATTTTGGCCCATTTAAACCGAATTAAATGTAATATAAATAGGAGAGTTCTTTCATTTTGTAAAGAGACCTCTCAATTTTTCCCAACCCAAGCATGGGTTTGGGGATTAAAAATCCTCTCTCTAGTTTTTAAGATGTAATATCTCTCTCTTAGGTTTTAGATTCAATTTTAAGCTTTGATGTAATTTCTTTTCTAGATTTAGATTTACTTTCATACTTGGCCTTGGGTTTGTAAGCCTAAGAAGAATCCAAATACTCCTTTGGATTGTTACTTTTGATGCAATTTAATTCAATCTTTCTACTCTTTCCTTTAATTCAAGTAAGTTTAATCCAACTTGCACTTTCATTTTCTAGCTTAGTTTAAATAGTTTAATTTTTAATTTTTATTTTTCTTTTACTCTTCAAAGATTGAAACACATTGAATACTTCAATTGAATCAATTTCCGATAATACCAAGCCAAATGAACCTTTAATTTTTAAAACCACGAAAAACTACACTTCAAAATGGCGCCGTTGCGACTTGGCTTGGTTAAGGCTTTCGATTTAATTGTTGTTTCATTGTGTTTTTAGCTTTCTTTTTTATTTGAATTTTTTGTTAAGTATGATAGGTACTTGTAGCTATGGTGGATACAATCTCGTGAAAAGATTGCAAAAATCTAAAAGCTCTTTTGATTTTGCTCCCAAATTCAGTGCAAACTAGTGAGTAGCCTTGTGTGATTTATCGGCTTGCTTTCATTTTTACGGAAATTGCATTGAGGAGGTTTGACTTTGCTCGTACATGATTGAATTCGAAAATGACCTCGAGGCACATATATCACCCTTGTTCCGGTCATATCCATATATATAAGCTACTTTAAAAGTCCCAAAAGAGCCCCCTTGAGCTTATGTCCCGTTTCTTGTTAACCGAGCTCGATTTTAGCTCTTATATCTTCATAAATTATGAGGTGAGGGGTATATTGTTAGTTGACGAGAAATGTGAGGGAAATCGATTGTGTTTTTCATTGTGTTTTTAGAGAGTTTTTTATATTGATTTTAGTATTTTGAGTTGTTTTTAGTTAGTTTTTTAGGTCGTTTTTCTTGTTTTTTTTTCGTGTTTCTTCTTAATGTTGCGTTTAATTGGGTTAAATGGTTTCAAGTAATTGAAGGTTTGGTGTAATTTTGGATTTTTATGTTTAAAATTCATATTTTTATAGGTAAAGGCATTGAAGGCTAAAAGTACTAGCCAAGGCAAGCCAAACTCCAAGCCAAAAGAGGCTCAAAAATACCCAAACATTCTGGAATACTAGCCAACCCGCGCCACAACTCGCCAAAATAGGCGCCAGACCTCGGCGTTTGCCAAGATTCTTGCCAAATTTCACGCCAAACTGCCCAAACTGGGTGGCGCTGCCCACACTGGGTTACCCAGTGTCCGAGCAGCGCCTCCATGGCCGAGCCACATCCGAGCCATGGTCGAGCCATCTCGAGCCAAAATGTGCCAAAAAGCTAGCCAAGGGTCTAGGAAGGTGCCTCCGGGTCAAACTTGGTCAAACCCGGAATTTTAAGCCTCTAAGGCTATTTTGGCCCATTTAAACCCAATTAAATGTATATAAATAGGAGACTTCTTTCATTTTGTAAAGACACCTCTCATTTTCTCCCAACCCAAGCATGGGTTTGGGGATTAAAAATCCTCTCTCTAGTTTTTAAGATCTAATTTCTCTCTCTTAGGTTTTAGATTCAATTTCAAGCTTTGATGTAATTTCTTTTCTAGATTTAGATTTACTTTCATGCTTGGCCTTGGGTTTGTAAGCCTAAGAAGAATCCAAATACTCCTTTGGATTGTTACTTTTGATGCAATTTAATTCAAGCTTGCTACTCTTTCCTTTAATTCAAGTAAGTTTAATCCAACTTGCACTTTCATTTTCTAGCTTAGTTTAAATAGTTTAATTTTTAATTTTTATTTTTCTTTTACTCTTCAAAGATTGAAACACATTGAATACTTCAATTGAATCAATTTCCGATAATACCAAGCCAAATGAACCTTTAATTTTTAAAACCACGAAAAACTACACTTCAAAATGGCGCCGTTGCGACTTGGCTTGGTTAAGGCTTTCGATTTAATTGTTGTTTCATTGTGTTTTTAGCTTTCTTTTTTATTTGAATTTTTTGTTAAGTATGATAGGTAACTTGTAGCTATGGTGGATACAATCTCGTGAAAAGATTGCAAAAAATCTAAAAGCTCTTTTGATTTTGCTCCCAAATTCAGTGCAAACTAGTGAGTAGCCTTGTGTGATTTATCGGCTTGCTTTCATTTTTACGGAAATTGCATTGAGGAGGTTTGACTTTGCTCGTACATGATTGAATTCGAAAATGACCTCGAGGCACATATATCACCCTTGTTCCGGTCATATCCATATATATAAGCTACTTTAAAAGTCCCAAAAGAGGCCCCCTTGAGCTTATGTCCCGTTTCTTGTTAACCGAGCTCGATTTTAGCTCTTATATCTTCATAAATTATGAGGTGAGGGGTATATTGTTAGTTGACGAGAAATGTGAGGGAAATCGATTGTGTTTTTCATTGTGTTTTTAGAGAGTTTTTTATATTGATTTTAGTATTTTGAGTTGTTTTTAGTTAGTTTTTTAGGTCGTTTTTCTTGTTTTTTTTTTCGTGTTTCTTCTTAATGTTGCGTTTAATTGGGTTAAATGGTTTCAAGTAATTGAAGGTTTGGTGTAATTTTGGATTTTTATGTTTAAAATTCATATTTTTATAGGTAAAGGCATTGAAGGCTAAAAGTACTAGCCAAGGCAAGCCAAACTCCAAGCCAAAAGAGGCTCAAAAATACCAAAACATTCTGGAATACTAGCCAACCCGCGCCACAACTCGCCAAAATAGGCGCCAGACCTCGGCGTTTGCCAAGATTCTTGCCAAATTTCACGCCAAACTGCCCAAACTGGGTGGCGCTGCCCACACTGGGTTACCCAGTGTCCGAGCAGCGCCTGGCAGGCAGCGCCCGCAAGCTGCGAGCGCGCTCGCCACACACCCGCACGCAGCGTCCATCCACACCCGCACAGGTGCTCGCACACTTCTCGCCCAACCTCACGCCAACAGCGCAGGCGCTTGCCACACTCGTCGCCAACCTTCTCGCCAGCGCCCTGCCTGCGCGCGCCCATGCTACACCCAGCTGCCGGTCACTTACGCACAGGATCGGCCCATAGCGAGCATAGGCGCTGCTCGGACACTGGGTAACCCAGTGTGGGCAGCGCCACCCAGTTTGGGCAGTTTGGCGTGAAATTTGGCAAGAATCTTGGCAAACGCCGAGGTCTGGCGCCTATTTTGGCGAGTTGTGGCGCGGGTTGGCTAGTAATCCAGAATGTTTTGGTATTTTTGAGCCTCTTTTGGCTTGGAGTTTGGCTTGCCTTGGCTAGTACTTTTAGCCTTCAATGCCTTTACCTATAAAAATATGAATTTTAAACATAAAAATCCAAAATTACACCAAACCTTCAATTACTTGAAACCATTTAACCCAATTAAACGCAACATTAAGAAGAAACACGAAAAAAAAAACAAGAAAAACGACCTAAAAAACTAACTAAAAACAACTCAAAATACTAAAATCAATATAAAAAACTCTCTAAAAACACAATGAAAAACACAATCGATTTCCCTCACATTTCTCGTCAACTAACAATATACCCCTCACCTCATAATTTATGAAGATATAAGAGCTAAAATCGAGCTCGGTTAACAAGAAACGGGACATAAGCTCAAGGGGGCTCTTTTGGGACTTTTAAAGTAGCTTATATATATGGATATGACCGGAACAAGGGTGATATATGTGCCTCGAGGTCATTTTCGAATTCAATCATGTACGAGCAAAGTCAAAACCTCCTCAATGCAATTTCCGTAAAAATGAAAGCAAGCCGATAAATCACACAAGGCTACTCACTAGTTTGCACTGAATTTGGGAGCAAAATCAAAAGAGCTTTTAGATTTTTTGCAATCTTTTCACGAGATTGTATTCCACCATAGCTACAAGTACCTATCATACTTAACAAAAAATTCAAATAAAAAAGAAAGCTAAAAACACAATGAAACAACAATTAAATCGAAAGCCTTAACCAAGCCAAGTCGCAACGGCGCCATTTTGAAGTGTAGTTTTTCGTGGTTTTAAAAATTAAAGGTTCATTTGGCTTGGTATTATCGGAAATTGATTCAATTGAAGTATTCAATGTGTTTCAATCTTTGAAGAGTAAAAGAAAAATAAAAATTAAAAATTAAACTATTTAAACTAAGCTAGAAAATGAAGAGCAAAGATGGATTAAACTTACTTGAATTAAAGGAAAGAGTAGCAAGCTTGAATTAAATTGCATCAAAAGTAACAATCCAAAGGAGTATTTGGATTCTTCTTAGGCTTACAAACCCAAGGCCAAGAATGAAAGTAAATCTAAATCTAGAAAAGAAATTACATCAAAGCTTGAAATTGAATCTAAAACCTAAGAGAGAATATTAGATCTTAAAAACTAGAGAGAGGATTTTTTAATCCCCAAACCCATGCTTGGGTTGGGAGAAAATGAGAGGTCTCTTTACAAAATGAAAGAAGTCTCTTATTTAAACATTTAATTGGGTTTAAATGAGCCAAAATAGCCTTAGAGGCTTAAGATTCCTGAGTTTGACCAAGTTTGACCCGGAGACACCTTCCTAGACCCTTGGCTAGCTTTTTGGCACATTTTGGCTCGATATGGCTCGACCATGGCTCGATATGGCTCGGCCATGG
>BMAC01000015.1:2106819-2131750 GCA_014905375.1 Phtheirospermum japonicum | reverse complement strand
AGTTATTGAAAAACCGTTCTGGATTATGAGTCAATCCAGAACGGTATTTAAATAACGTTCTGGAAAGTGGTACAATCCAGAACAGTATTTTAATACCGTTCTTGAAAATGTGTTTTCCAGAACGTTATTTAAAATACCGTTCTGGATTGTAAGCCAATCAAGAACGGTATTTATAAAACCATTCTCAAATGTCGTGGTCAATTTAATGCCGCGGAAATAAAATTTTTTTGCCGCCCATATTTTTACTTTCCAGAACGGTATATTTAAAACCCTTCTGGATGTATTCGCCGATACAGAACGGTAAAAAAATACCCTTCTCGAAAGTTTACAATACAGAACAGTATTTTAAATACCGTTCTGGAATGTTCGTCAATTCAGAACGGTATTAAAAAACCGTTCTTGAATGTCTTTTAAAAAAAAAATTCCAATATTTTAACAATCTCAGCGCGGGTAAATGAAGCGGCTAGTGAAGTATTTTCACAACTGGGTTTTTTAATTTGCCTTTAACTATAATATAAACCCGTCTTCTCTCTCTCTCCCCCTCTCTCCAAATACCTAATCGGATCCCAGCCACCAGTCGCCATCCCGGCAACTTCCTCTCCCACCTCACTTCCACCATCCGCCATGGCCTCTCCCAGCGCCGCCCTTGGCTGGAGCTCTGAGACCTCTCCAAAGCCTCTTCCCGTTGAAACCACCTGGGAGCTCAATTTATGGATTTCGAGGCTCAGTTCGATCGCGAGCACTTCGTCATCGGTTAGGTTTTCCTTTTTTTTTTTTTTGCGGCACGAGATTTTTGTTACGGTTTTTCTGGTGGGTTGAGAATTGAGGGGACGAAGGGATAGGAACGGGATTTTGGGGTTGTGGGAGGAGATTAGGGGAACGGGGATGTGCAGATCCAATTTTCAGTTATTTTTCATAAAACTAGTTATGATTGGTTGTTTAATTGTATTTCAGGTTTTGAGTAACACTAAAGTGCTAAAGCAGAATTTGAAAGACTCTATTAGAAACCAGTCTGATTTGTTCAAAGATGGAGGTCTTGGAACAGATAAAGTCCGTAATTGTATTTGTTTAGTATTGCTGCGTCTTTTTTCTCTTTTTCATATTGGATGCAACATATATGTTATAGGTGAAATTCGGCACGACTGGTTGGAGAGAAAGGTATTACAAAGAAAAATTTGCTGCTCAAACCGCTCACGACATTGAAGCGACGAGAAAAGATTTGGTTTGTAGAGTTGTTAATAAAGATTTACTATTAATTTCCAAGTTTCTTAATTTCTTTTGGTTTTATTAAGATGTGTTTTGTTTTTGGTTTTTCTTTAACTTCCAATTATTAGGTTGCGAAGTATGGCGAAGGCCTCTGTTGGGTTCTGCTATATTACTTTTCTGGAGTTCCTTCATGGACTTGGTATATCATATCTTCCTTTACTATTTTTGAGATTTAATTTGAATTACATATGAAAAATATTTTTACATTCTGCGCAGAATGTAAAAATATTTTTCATATGTAATTCAAATTAAATCTCAAAAATAGTAAAGGAAGATATGATATACCAAGTCCATGAAGGAACTCCAGAAAAGTAATATAGCAGAACCCAACAGAGGCCTTCGCCATACTTCGCAACCTAATAATTGGAAGTTAAAGAAAAACCAAAAACAAAACACATCTTAATAAAACCAAAAGAAATTAAGAAACTTGGAAATTAATAGTAAATCTTTATTAACAACTCTACAAACCAAATCTTTTCTCGTCGCTTCAATGTCGTGAGCGGTTTGAGCAGCAAATTTTTCTTTGTAATACCTTTCTCTCCAACCAGTCGTGCCGAATTTCACCTATAACATATATGTTGCATCCAATATGAAAAGAGAAAAAAGACGCAGCAATACTAAACAAATACAATTACGGACTTTATCTGTTCCAAGACCTCCATCTTTGAACAAATCAGACTGGTTTCTAATAGAGTCTTTCAAATTCTGCTTTAGCACTTTAGTGTTACTCAAAACCTGAAATACAATTAAATAACCAATCATAACTAGTTTTATGAAAAATAACTGAAAATTGGATCTGCACATCCCCGTTCCCCTAATCTCCTCCCACAACCCCAAAATCCCGTTCCTATCCCTTCGTCCCCTCAATTCTCAACCCACCCAGAAAAACCGTAACAAAAATCTCGTGCCGCAAAAAAAAAAAAAAGGAAAACCTAACCGATGACGAAGTGCTCGCGATCGAACTGAGCCTCGAAATCCATAAATTGAGCTCCCAGGTGGTTTCAACGGGAAGAGGCTTTGGAGAGGTCTCAGAGCTCCAGCCAAGGGCGGCGCTGGGGAGAGGCCATGGCGGATGGTGGAAGTGAGGTGGGAGAGGAAGTTGCCGGGATGGCGACTGGTGGCTGGGATCCGATTAGGTATTTGGAGAGAGGGGGAGAGAGAGAGAAGATGGGTTTATATTTTAGTTAAAGGCAAATTAAAAAACCCAGTTGTGAAAATACTTCACTAGCCGCTTCATTTACCCGCGCTGAGATTGTTAAAATATTGGAATTTTTTTTTTAAAAGACATTCAAGAACGGTTTTTTAATACCGTTCTGAATTGACGAACATTCCAGAACGGTATTTAAAATACTGTTCTGTATTGTAAACTTTCGAGAAGGGTATTTTTTTACCGTTCTGTATCGGCGAATACATCCAGAAGGGTTTTAAATATACCGTTCTGGAAAGTAAAAATATGGGCGGCAAAAAAATTTTATTTCCGCGGCATTAAATTGACCACGACATTTGAGAATGGTTTTATAAATACCGTTCTTGATTGGCTTACAATCCAGAACGGTATTTTAAATAACGTTCTGGAAAACACATTTTCAAGAACGGTATTAAAATACTGTTCTGGATTGTACACTTTCCAGAACGTTATTTAAATACCGTTCTGGATTGACTCATAATCCAGAACGGTTTTTCAATAACTTATCTTCCTTTACTATTTTTGAGATTTAATTTGAATTACATATGAAAAATATTTTTACATTCTGCTCGAATATTATTAGGTATTATCCATTTCACTATGGCCCGTTGGCATCGGATTTAAAAGGGCTGTCTCAGACAAAGGTTAAGTTTCAGAGAGGTTTGCCCTTCAAACCATTTGATCAACTGATGGGTGTACTTCCTCCTAGGAGGTATAATTTATTGAACTAATTGTTTTTTTGTTTTTTTTCATGTTTGTCTACACGATTTCCCCCCCTGATATTTGGAGATTTGTGTATACAGTGCTCATGCGTTGCCTTCGYCATACAAAGGATTAATGATTGATCAAAATTCCAATATTATTGACTTTTATCCGACGGGTTAGTCATGTTCAAATCACATTTTGTACTTTGTAATTATTGCCTTCTGAGAAGGGACAATTTTTTTAATTTAATTTTTTGAACTTTCCTAATTAATACTCAGAATTTGAGACGAACACTGATGGGAAGAGATTTCTGTGGCAGGTAATCCATAGATTTTTATGAGGCTAAATTTATTAATATTTATGGTTGATAATAATTATGTTTGATTTTTTTCCTGAAGGGTATCAGCAATCTTCCTTTTATAGAGGAAGAACGACTTCTTACTGAGACGAAGAAACTCGAAAATGAACTGAAGGTGTAATTTTATTTATTAGATGCTCCTTTGTCTCATTTTGAATCAACTCCTTCGATCTGCTCTGTTATAAATAGGATTACGAGAAAACGAGGAATTCGGAGTCTCTTGACCGGTTATTTGTGAGTTGCTCGAGCAAAGAGAGTCATCTTGTTTTGCACAACGGGACTAAAATGGCGTCGAAGAAGATTAAGGACGTACTAGCAATGGAGAGTCCTATGTAAGTAAGGTTTATGCATTAATTAACCGTTTCAAAGCATGTATGGAACTTGAATGTATCGTTGTCTAATATATTTCAGAGAAGAGATTAATGGTACTATACATCTTATGCCCGAGGACTTTAACAAGGGGGGAGATGCGAGAACTGATTTGTAAGCAAAACAAATAATTAATGTGGTTTGGTTTGCAAATATAATTTTGGTATAATGTATTTTTCTTGATGATCAGGTGTTTGTTCTATGAGATAGATCGAAGTTGTCGGCTCGTTCCCCGYCTTCTTGAACGCGTAAATATACCAGAGAAGGTAACTTATTTATTTCATCTGTTGTGTAATCATTAAGGGAGTGTTTGTTAATTAGTAAATAAAATAGTGTCAAGTCGGTTTCTGGCTGGAAAAATAAAGTTTTTTGTATCTTCCTAAAATGCCCTTGTGCTTTGCAGACGGTGAACGAGGATGACATAGTGGAAACCACTCTCTGGCATGAAGCAAATTATGGCAACAGGTACAATGCTTACCCACCCCTAAAAATGTCGTGTTTTTTCCATTTTTAGATTTCTTTTAATTTAAATATCCGGTCTTACAGGTTTCAAAATTGGAGACCGATACCCGAACATAAATTGGAAGCTAGGTCACAAAACCCTAATCCGGCCTTTATATCTAAAGGCGTCGGTCGTGGGTTCAGTTTGGGTCGTGGCAAGTCAACGGATAGTCAAACGATATTACTTAGTTTGGGTTCAGTTTGGGTCGTGGCAACCCAAAAGTAGAGTCTTTTTCTTGAGGTAATTTTTTTTTTTACTGCAAAATTTGATGGGTTATTGTTGGTTTATATTACCTAGTTATGAATTGATATTTTGTTTTTGTGCGTTTGCGACCCAGTATTTAAACTGTTAAAAAAGAAGAAGTCTTTTCTGGGTTTTTATTTAGTCAATTTTCTTTGGATATGATTAATATATGAATGGGTAACATAGAGTTTATGAAAATTTTCGGTTTTTATTTTTTATTTTTTTAATGGTTGATTGGTTGGGTGAAGTTGAACTGCTATCAAAGGTTTGTGAATTTATTTTTGTTAACCCTCTGGCATGATGTTTGATCATTAAGGTTGATTAATAAAATTTTCAATATTCTTGAATTATGGAGAAAGTCATTCGAGGCCTTTTTTTTTTCTCCAAGGATGAGAGGTTCGAAGAGGCCTTCAAAGATCCGCAAGCTCTTCAACCTTTCCAAGGAAGATGATGTCCGTAAGTATGTCAACACATATCGTCGAACATTCACTATTAAATCTTGTTTGCAGAGTCGAAGAAAGAGCTCGACGCGCTTCTCTCCGACGAGTCCTTGGCTACTGTCCCAAGATCTTAAGATTTCATGAAGACTTTATCTTTTTTTTTTTTTTAATTTCATATAGTTTAATAAAAAAATATTAGTGTATTAATATTAGTTTTAGTTTGCCGTGTCTTAGATTCTATTGAAATTTGGTAATATAATTAATATAATCACATTATTTATTATTATTGATTTTGGTGTATTCCTGCTTTCATTTTATTTATTTTTAAATTTTTTTAAACTTTCTAGAAGGTAACTTTTCTAAAACCGTTCTAGTAAATGGACATTCCAGAACGGTATTTTCAAAAAACCGATCTGGAAAGTATAACTTACCAGAACGATAACTAAAAATACCGTTCTGGAAAGTCGCGATTTCCAGAACGGTATTTCTAAATACCGTTCTGGAAAGTGTGACTTTCCAGAACGGTATTTGAAAATACCGTTCTGGAAAGAGAGACTTTTCAGAACGGTATTTTGAAATACCGTTCTGAAAAGTCGCGATTTCCAGAACGGTATTTTGAAATACCGTTCTGGAAAGTGTGACTTTCCAGAACGGTATTTGAAAAAACCGTTCTGGAAAGTGGCGGATGAATATGGGATGGTACCATTCTAGAACAGAAAAATTATTTTGTAGAACAGTTTTTTTTTACCCTTCTAGAAAGTCTGTCAATCCAGAAGGGTAAAAAAAGGCGTTCTGGAAAGTCTGTCAATCCAAAACTATGTCACTACAGAAGGTACAGAAAGGCGTTCTGGATAGGCAGAATTACCCTTCTGGATATGCAGTTTCTGCACTAGTGACATCGGCGGAGCCATTGCGAACATGCTTGGAACCGAAGTTCCCATCATCCCAGTAGGATGGATCACAGCGGGGTTGACACATTTTTGACCGAAGTCCCCATCCCATGAGGGAATGATCCAGAAAACATACTTGGAGCCGAAGTTCGTGTCATCCCAGTAGGATGGTTCACAGCCGAAGCTGACACAACTTGAACCGAAGTCCCCATCCCATAAGGGAACGATCCAGAAGCCGAAGCTGTGCCTGAGTTCGGGTTGTTTGCTGAGATGCGCCTCGACAGTGTCTCCAGGAGGGTGTCGAAAGTTCCTTGGTTGAGGAGGAAATCAGCATGACTCATGTTCATGTTTGGCGTATAAGCGCCAATCGTCGAGGTGTTCATGACTGCAGGGGTAGTGGTCATCGTTAAAATGGTGGAGGTCATGGTAGGAACAGTCGAGCTTGTCGAAGTGTGGAGGTCGACATTCTTTCCAATAGTGATATTAAATAGAAAATTAAAAATAATAAAAATTTCATTTTGTGATTGTTGGAAGTACAATGAGCACAAACAGGGATTGTAAAGTGTATATGTAATATCACTAAAAACTGAAAAATGTAAAACAGAAAGAGAAATCAAGTCAAGTCGAGTAGAACTCTGTCCGCAAGATGAAATTTCCCCGGTAGTGCCCTTTGGTTTTGGCAATTCATCCTCAAAGATAAAATGACTTCGTCTCTGGTATTACAGCACCGTAAATACCAGAACTCCGGCGAACTCAAAGAGTATGGACTGAAATAAGTAAAGAAAAAATGCAGAAAGATATGTATGTTGTATGCTGAAAGTTCAGATGTTCTTATGATTTCAGGTGTGAAATGTGAAGGAGTCCTCACCCTTATATAGGGTTCCAGTGGGAGGTCATAGCCAGCTTAATGACATCCTTAAAGGCATCATTAAGTCATTCAAACATGCAGCATCAATGCATGTTGAGTTCATAGCCAGCTTACCTGAACAGTCAGATGATAAGTAATGTGCTAGCCGTTTTCGTAACGGTCAGGAGTTCAAAAGCTTCTCAAGTGCGTGTACGTTCAAAAAGTACGTAACTAAAAAGGAAGCCTGGGTTGAACCAAGACCCCCATACGGACCACCTCAATCGGACCAGCCAATTCGGACCAATTGCCAGGCTTGGCTTCGCCGAAGGCGGACGGGCGAACCCAAGTCCAAGAGCCCGCGTGAGCTTTGTTAACAAAAGTCCACAACACCTGTTGGCCCACTTGATGTCCACTAATGAAATGTAATCATTTTTAAACTCCCTTCCACATTGATTAACTTTCAAAGTGGGATACACAATAATGCACTTAAGCAACCGTTCAACTTCCAAGCATCATTTCTCACTCACCAATAATTGGATTTGAGAAATTAAAAATGCTACAATTATCTACACAACACGTAAACCGAGCCTATATAATTCGTTAACACAAATTTTTGTTGTACCATTAAATTGATTAAACACAATTTACAACAGATGCGAGAGGAACCTTGCGACCATCAAGAGTAACCACTTCAAACCCTACCCTTTGAGCTCCTTCTCTTACCTCACCTACCTAATGCAATTGTATAATGTTCAATAAAAATCTTATGGCAAAACAGGTATACATAAATCCCTCCATCCCAAAATTCAATGCCATGGCTGTCATCACCAATTAACTTAAGCATTGTTTCAAAGGTACTAGTAAACAATCGAGTTAATTCTACGACAATAGAAGAATGAGAACTTAGAGGCATGCGAATATAGAGTCCTTGGATATTTATGTCGGGATTCGATTGTTTAAGGGACTCCATGCCCACTTTCTGCAAAAAGTACCGAACAACAAATGTGCAAATATTTCACAATATATTTATAGAGAGAAAGTTTTTAGATAAATAATTACCGGAGAACCAGTGACGATAAAGCATTTTCCGGCGCCAGCCATTTCACAAATAGGAGCGAATAATGTCGAATAAAGTATCTGCCAAGTAATCTTTAAACTATTTTCAATTTCTTTAAACCCCGTGGAAAATAAAACAAATAACAACTCAAGTGCAGGTTCTATTACCCAGAATCGATGAGAAATGGCTTCTGTAGAACCGGGCAAAGAAGCGTGGCCGACAGATTCCTTCGGTACCTGATCCAATGAATTAGAGTCATCCGAAAAGGTAGCTTCGGAAGAGAGACAAGGAGCCAACGCTGTCGTTTAAATCTGGCCTTGCTGAATTAGGGTTTTTAGTTGCGACGTATCTCAAATCTTGTGTTTCTCTGTTTCGTGTATGTAGAATTGATTATTGGTGGCGATTTGTTATCAAGCATCACCCGTTCTTATTTATTGGTGGTGTTTTTTTATGAAGCGTCCCCCGTTCTTATTTATTGGTGGCGCTTCTGCTATGCAGCGTCATCCATATAGTTTTTGGTGGCAGTTTACATGTAAAAACCGCGAATTTTATATTTTTGGCAGCGATTTGCTTTTAAAGCGTCAATTATAAACCGACACTAATCAACTTTTTTGCACTAGTGTTAGTTAATCATATAAATCGTAGTAAACTAAATAGTTTAGCTAAACATTTCATATTAAACCAAATAAATTTACTAGTTTCCAATATTTAAACTAAATAAACAAACCATATAATAATATTAAACCAAATAAACCAAACCATATAAACTCGTTGGTCCCTGATATTTAAGATAAATAACCATATTAAGCCACATAAATCAAACAAACTATTCCCAACCTAATAAACCATTAAACTATGCCCCCATATTTAAACTAAATAAAGCATATAAAACCAAATAAGTTTAATTAACCATAAAAAATGCATCATATCAAACCAAACAGGCCAATAAAAAAAGAAGTCACATAAATAATATAAACCATATAAACCAAATAAACCAGCTTAAATCATATAAGTATATAAAACAAAATAAACCTATAACCATATTAAGTCAAATATATCATATAAATAATATGAAACCCAAAAAATCAAACCAAATAAACCATCTAAAATTATTAACCAAATAAAATATATTAAACCAAATAATCTAAACCAAATAAATCATCTAAAGTCATATAAACCAAATAATGTTAAGTCATATCAAACAAAAATAAATCTTTAAACCAAATAAAATAACTACCATACTACCCCGAATCAAAACAAGTAAACAATATTACATCAAACCAAATAAACTCATTAATCAAACCGAATACACCATATAAACCCAAAACCAAATGAATCATATCAAACCAAATAAACCCAAATAAACAAAAGGCGGAAAAATAAAACAAATTATATCAAACCAAATTAACTCAAAATAAATCGACTAGCCCATATCAGCAAAATAAACCAAATAAAATTACACCAAATAAATAATATTGAACTAAACTAACCAAATGAACTATAATAGATATACCATATAACCATATTAATCCAATCAAACCACATTACAATATATACATATCTTCAAGAGAGTTTAATAAATATAATAAGTCCTTTCAGTCAAGAATTAAATCACATACAATCAAATAAATCATACACATATCCCCATACAATTAAACCACAAACAATAAAATAAGTCTATTAAGCCAAGAATTAAACCACATGCATATTCCAATTTAAATACACTCAATCATCACCATTTTTACTCATGACTGGCGTAACACGCCTGATCCCTAATTTGCATATTTTTGATTTTAAAATAAAGGGAAATAAATACTTAATTTGATTTTCGATGCCTCCGTGATTTAAGGTCCATTGATCAATTGGTTTGGAACTCACGTTTTTCGCCAAATGACTCGATTTTACTCATATTCCCACAGACAGCCACTTGATGCGACCAAAAAGTTTAGTTTACAAAAAAAAAAGGTCGTCTAGTTACGAACTTCTTTCTCCGACCTAAGCGACTTACAAAACAAAACCAAAGCCGGACAGCCCCGACGTAGGCCCTCCGATACTTAAGTCATAAAAGTGATAAAAATAAGAGATCATGAAAATATTATTCTCCATAAGAATTGTATGCCTCATCCCATGATAATTGAAGTTATAAAATAAGAGATTAAATACACTATTTATAAAATTATTTAGACTTGTCTCTTAACCAATAAGATTCCTTCATAAAATGAGATTAAATCTTTTAATTATACTCAATTTTGATAATAAGAAAATATTCTCATACTAGGATTATTTCTTTTCATAATTTCATAACCATAAAAATTTATTATTACCACGTTATCGAAATGTCGGGGCCCCATAACCATATAAAATCACATTGCCATATGTATCGTGACCGAAAACCTTCTACCCCTTTCATTACTTTTTTACTATATATAGTCGAGTCGAGTTTTGATTTCGTATGACTGGGTCTTTTATATTAGTCAAACAAATAGAATTAAGATATATTTCAATATTTCAACACCTTACTCTGTATCTCCATCAAAATTGTAAATGTTAGTGCGAAAAACATTGACACTGACAGTTCATTAGGAGATGTTGAGAATTTTATTTTTGGCAATTTTTCCTTTTTTAGTTGTTTTTCTTTCTTGGGCACAAAAGAAATAAGTACTTTAGATTTTATTTCCTAGATTGTGTCTAAGACTTTATTTAGTTTCCTAGATTATGTTTAGAACTTGGTTTAATCGTTTACCAAGCATATGACTCCTCTATTTAAGACAAGGAGTAGACACAGGACAATACATCTTTTAAACGCACGGATTTTATAAGGAGAACGATGCAATTATCAAGGAAGAACACAAACAAGTTACATACTTGAAGCCATTGTCCAAGATCAAGAAGGTCTTCGAAGTTGCGTGACCAACGGGGAAGATCATCCTTCACGGCGACAAGTATTTTAGTATCATAGTGTTTGATACTTTAGTTTTCATATATTACTTTATATCCTTTATGTATGATCTTGAACAAGAAAAGTAATATAATTTTCGGGTTTGTACACCCAAGTTCACAAGTACTTTTACTTGTGAACGGAATTTAAATTATTGTGTTTATCCATTATATTTCCGCTGCTTATTTATGTTAAACTATGATTAATGATAGTTTTGGTGATTCTAACACCGAAAGCAACATCAATTACTGATACTTATTTTCATTAAACATAGACCTAAAAATTCACAATTGGCATCTAGAGTAGGTTACTTGACGTACTAAGTACTGGTCCTTATTTGTTAGGTGCTATGGATGCTCAAGGCAATCCACAGCCTCCGATCCTTAATGGAGAGAACTACTCTCTCTGGAAACAGAGGATGCAGTGGCATAAAAAGAATATTGATGAACGAGCGTGGAGAGCCATTCTGGTTGGATGGGAGAAGCCACGAGTTACCGATACTGATGGAGACACTATCATCAATAAAGAAATAGATTGGACCGCTGATGAAATAGCCGCTTCAAACTTAAATTCCAAGTGCATCAAAACCCTTTGTGGATATGTTGACTCGAGCTACTACAAAGTTATCAAGAAGTGTGATTCAGCAAAGGATGCGTGGGACGTGTTGCAAAGGGTGTGTGAAGGAATCCAGAGCATGAAGAGATCAAGACTAAGAATGCTGACATCTACCTTCGAGGCAATAAGGATGGATGAAAAAGAGTCCATCATGGTCTATTCCATGGGACTCTTAGATATTGAAAAAGAGTGCGGAGAGCTTGGCGAACCAGTAACAAAGTCACGTCTTGTGGGAAAGCTACTCAGATTCATCTCAAAGAAATTCAGTATGAAGGTGGTAGCAATAGAAGAATCCAAGGACACTGGCGATCTAGATTTCGACGTGTTAGTTAGCTCACGCAAGACATTTGAGATGTAACATCTTGGTTCCAACTAAAAAGAGAAGAATGTTGCTCTCTCCTACTTAAAAAGATTGAAACTACCGCACTTGAGGAATAAGAACTGTCCTATGTAACTGAACGCTTTAATAATTTCTCAAAGAATAAAAACAACATTGGAGGATCAAGTACAGAGATCAAGCCACAGGTACCTACACCAAAATTTTCTGGGCGCACACTTTCTAGATCCCAGTCTTCGCCATCCGTATCGAATACATCCAGCTCCCCAAAGCCCCTCAATGAAGTTCTATGTCATGAACGAAAAGGTTTGGGACACTATAAAAATGAATGTGAGAACACTCTCAGAAAGAAGAGCATGGTTGATACAGAGTACACTGAAGATGACAGTATTCTGACTCGCCTAAATAATTTCCAGCCTTATTCACTAATGTTATGTGGATGATGACATCCGTGTTGGTAACACCGAAACCAACACCTTGTGCCTAAATGCAGAGGTTGATAAATCTCTTAACGAGTACGAGAAGCTGAGTATTGAGCATAAGTAATTATTTGATAGTTGGGGAAAACAAGTACTCAAAGCCAAGGATCTTATTATCGAGGTGGACAAACCGACCAAGGGAAAGGATGATCAACTTAATATAATTGTCCAATTAGAGTCGTCACTCACCAAAAAGGATTTTGAACTAGAACGAGTGAAAACTGAATCGAAGAAGGTTCAAGGAACCATCACAAAACTCAACAAGGGCAAGGCAAAGCTGGACGAAATTCTGGATATGAGTTTCCTAAAAACCTCGAGATACGGAATCGGCTACAAAACAAATCATCCAACACCAGCATCAAACCAAGAATAGAAATAGACCAAACGCCATAAGAAGAGAAGAAGACAGTATGTGTGTCATCACTGTGGTGAGCTAGCTCATATTCTACCTTTCTAATGGAAGATTATTGGTGAGAAAAGGCATTTTCAGAGGACAAGGGTGTCTGCTGAGTCCCATGAAAATTTCCATGTTACTAAAACCAAAATCAACACCAGGTTTAAACAGGCCTGGGTCAAAAAGAAAGAGATCAAATGCAATATGATCTATACATCCTTGAAATCCCACGTTCCCGTAGCCTGGTACTTCAATAATGGCTGCTCCAAGCACATGACCGGCTCTGAAGATCTACTTTCCAACATCATCAGACTTCAATGAGGAAAGGTAAAATATGGTGGAGGTTCAAATGGCTAGATCATTGGCCAAGGAACTCTTCATGTTCCTGGTATTGTAAAGCTGGAGAATGTTTTGTTGGTAGAAGGTCTTACTGAAAACTTGATAAGCATAAGCCAGCTCTACGATGGTGGTTTCAGTGTTAAGTTCAATCATGAGAAGTGTGAAGTATATGATGAGGATGGGGCTTGCATCCCCACTTGACAGAGGACTTCTAATAACTGCTACCAAATCAATGATGATGTATTTTGCAAGCTGTCTCAATTGAGTGATGCTGAGGCGTGGCATCAAAAACTCGGGCATGTCAACTACAAGATGCTGGAAAGATTAGCCAAAAAGGAAGCTGTGAATGGTCTTCCTAAGCTCAACGCCAAGATCATCCCTGTTTGCGAGGCATGTCAGAAAGGAAAGCAAGTCAGGGTGTCACATCCAAATGTACAAAGTCTCACCACCTCATATTGTTTCGAACTCCTTCATATGAACCTTATGAGACCACTTGAAGTTGAGAGAGTTGGTGGTCAAAGGTATGTTCTTGTGATTGTAGATGATTTTTCCCGTTTTACTTGGGTATGTTTTTAAAAGAAAAATCTGAGGCTTTCGAAGCATTTAAAAAACTTGAAAAAAGGTTGTGTGTGCGATTTGGTGTGAATATTGGTAGGATTAGGTCTGATCATGGAAAAGAATTTGAGAACGCATCTTTTTCAAATTATTATTCAAAAGTAGGTATAAGTCACGAGTTTTCATCACTGATCACCCCACAATAAAATAACATAGTTGAACGTAAAAATAGGTATCTTCCTGAGATTACTAGGACTATGCTGATTTCTAATGGCATTGCAAAATATATTTAGGCTGAAACTATGAGTACTACGTGTCATATAATAAATATGGTGTACTTTAGATCAGGGTCCAGTGTCACTCCCTATGAATTTTTGTTGGGTAAAAAATAGAACTTGAGTTACTTTCACGTCTTTGGATATATTTGATATGTGCTTAATGATAGAAATCATCTTCCAAAACTTGATTCAAAAAGTGATAAATGCATCTTCATGGGATATTCTCAAAACAGTCATGCATACAGGCTGTTTAATCTCAGGACACGTAGCATGTTTAAGTTGGTTAACGTCAAGTTCGATGATTTGATGAGTGGTGTTAAACCTGCTGAGGATAATGATCTGGTATATGATCAAAATTATCAAGATAATGTCACGGTTGGTATAGATGAAAGTGCAGATGTTGAAATCGAAAACACAGGTGTTAAAACTGAAGAAACTGGCGGTGACAGTTCTGGTGACTTAACATCAAACCCAACACCTACTCAAGCTGCTCCAGAATCAGATTCTAATCAAGATGAAGAAGATCCAGCTGATCCCATTGACTTATATCAGAGGGATATACCATCAAGAATTCAGAGGAACCATCACAAGGGCCAAATCATTGGAGATCTCGATGAAAGAAGTACAAGAAAGCGGCAGATTAACTTCAAAGAAATGGTTAGGTATGTTTATTTATCTACTAAGTGTTCTAAAATTGGAGAGTCTTTGTATCTTTCCAAAACAGAGGACAAGCGTGTGGAGGATGCTCTTAAGGATGAATTCTAGGTAAAGGCAATACAAGAGGAGTTGGATCAATTTGCCAAAAATGATGTTTGGGATTTAGTTCCTCGTCCAGAAAACTCTCATGTAACAGGAACGAAGTAGATCTTCAAGAAAAAAATGGATGAGGCAGGCAATATTGTGAGGAACAAGGCTCGACTGGTTGCACAAGGGTACACTCAAATTGAGGGTATCGATCTTGATGAGACGTTTGCTCCTGTTGCTCGCATTGAATCTGTAAGACTTTTACTTGCTGTTGCTTGTCATATGAAAATATATCTACATCAAATGGACATAAAGAGTGCGTTTCTTAATGGAGTTTTAAGTGAAGAATTATTTGTAGAGCAACCTAAAGGGTTTGTAGATCCCCACAAACCAGACTTTATTTTAAAATTGAAAAAGGCCTTATATGGTTTAAAACAAGCTCCCAGAGCTTGGTATGAAAGGTTGACTCAACACTTGTTCTTTTTAGATTTAGACGAGGGGAAGTTCACAAAACCTTATTTCTTCTTAAATCAAATAAGCACATCTTCATTGTCCACATTTATGTAGATGATGTAATCTTTGGATCTACTAATGAGCCGATGGTGAAAGATTTTATATCTCGAATGTCTGACACATTTGAGATGAGCATGGATCTCTTATTTTCTTGGTTTGCAAATTAAATATTTGGATGACGGTATTTTTCTCTCTCAAACCAAATATGCTAAGAATATTATTAAGAAATTTGGGTTAGAGAATGAAACGCATAAGAAAACACCGTTAGGCAAAACCACGAAACTGTCAAGAGATGATGTTGGTAATGGTTTTGATAACACCATATATAGGAGCATGATAGGAAGTCTTTTTTACTTAACAGCGAGTAGGCCTGATATCATGTATAGTGTGTGTCTTTGTGCTAGATATCAGTCAAACCCTAAAGAGTCACACATAAAAGCCGTTAAACGAATCATTAGATATATAGCTGGTATAACTGAATTGGGTGTTTGGTATTCTAAAGAAACTGGTACTGAACTCGTGGGTTATACTGGCTCGGACTGAGCTGGGGATGTTGTGGATAGAAAGAGTACTACAGGGGGTTGTTTTTTCTTAGGTAATAATCATATCTCAAGGTATAGCAAAAAACAAAGTTGCATTTCTCTTTCTACGGCTGAGGTCGAGTATATTGCAGCTGGAAGTGCTTGTACACATCTGTTATGGATGAACCAAATGATAGAGGACTACGGTCTATATAGTAGAATATTGACTGTGCTCTGTGATAATCCCAGTGCCATTGATATCTCGAAAAATCCAGTTGAGCACTCATGAATCAAACACATTGACATAAGGTACTACTTTATTCGTGACTTGGTTGAGAGGAATATAGTTAGTCTCGAGCATATAAGAACAAACATTCAGCTTGCTGACATCTTCACAAAGAAATTAGATTTAGAGACCTTTTCTCGTTTGAGAAGGGATCTCGGGATGCGCATTGTCTAAGTCCGTGTTAGTTTTGATGTTATGAAATCAAAAGTATCATCAATCATCACATATGTATATTTATGCATGCATTTTTATCTTCTTTTTCTTACATTATCTGAATGTATTGGGTCTGGTTGAAAGTTAAATAAGTTCATGTGTTGTAATAAAAATGGTGGAAAAAAGACTAACCTCTTCAATTAGGTGATTATGGAGCTTTCCCGTAGAAACTGGCTTTCTCCCAGGTCCAAAAACAAGAGGTGTTAACGGCATTTGCTGAAGATAAGCTATTTCTCTTCAGTTCTCTATAAAGATGAAGAAAATCTGGATTAAAAAGGATCCAATCTATAAATTTCACCTAATTGAGTGATTTTGACGTAGTCATTAACTTGGGTTAAGGGGTCTATTTTCATTGAATTCACCTAAAGAAATGTTGGTTATAATGTCATCAATCATGAAAAGCAACACTGATGAAGTCACTAAAACCATAAATTGTATTTTTAACCTTTTTAGGTCATGATTTTTAGGCATCAATTAGGACACTATACTTTGAGAAGATGCCTTTTGCTTTGTGTTTTGTTGCTTGTGCTTGTGTCTTTCCTGAAATCTCTTAATCTTGTTCTGAATCTTGCTAACAAAATGTTTTAGTGGTGTTATAATCGGACGGTTAGACAGGTAATAAAGGGATTAATTTGGTGAGTGAAAAATTGCTTTGCAAAATATTCATTCTACTTTGGTTATGGTTTAAATAATCCAGATCTGTTTTTGGTTGATTTTATAGTAAAGACGTGTGCTTTTTATTTCCAAATTAATGAAATAGTGGTTAAGTGGATTGGGAACATGTGTCCTAGATTAAGGGGTAGTGGGTGTTAGTTTTTTGGAAGGAAAGAGAATAATTGTTGGGCTTAAAATCGGTTTTTGGGTAAATAAGGGAGGATTTTTTTATTTGCTTTCTTTTTCTTTCTCCTGACAATGGTCATCTTTTTTGGTATAAAAGATCGCTTATTTATACCACCTGCAAATTTGATCTCTCTTACTCTCACGGCGTTTCTCTCTCTCTCTCTCTCAATTTTTGTTTGTCTTTCGTATCTTTTCTACAAAATTCTTGCAGTATGTCGAATCCACCATCTCCGTCCCATGGTCCTGAACTACCGGAGGGCGTGGTCCATCCCGGTGAATAGATTCCGTTAAGTCTCCCAAGATTTGGTGGCCTAGACATCCGCGAAGAATCTTGTGGTGCTTTGCCTCCAAATCCGTCACCGATTACAACATCAGCTGCCGCTCCGCCGCAACTCGATTCTCAAGTTATTGTTCTTGCTTCGGTGCCTTCCGACGCTGTTTCGGAGGTCCAGGTTTTCCCAGGACAGCAAGGCAACGAAATCGATGTTGATAATCCTCCTGATTTTCCGTTCATCGTTGCCACTTTTGGCCGGGTTGGGAATCCGACCCTAATTAGATCACGACGGTTGTGCAACATTTGTCTAGGTGTAGTTCCGGCGGCTGTTCCAAAGAGCTAAGCAGATCCACGGCGCAATGTGTCACATTGAGCACATAAATTTGGCGAGGACGTCACGGTCATGACGGACTCGGATGATGAAGATTTTGTGCCACCTGCACCTGTTGCCGCACCGGCGCCCTCATCCACTCGAAGGTTGTCCAAGTCAGCAACTCCTCACTGGAAGCAGACAGTCAAGATGGCTGACAAGAAAAATCCCCCGACCTCAATTAAGGTGTCTCCCGACTCTACTGAAACTGAGTAAAGTCCCCCGTATAAGACTCTTGACTTTTTCACAGGAGAGGTTGAAAGTTCCTCCAGATATGTTGCTGCTGATCCTCCTTTCACTCTAGTTAATACAGCTCAACCATCGCCTGAGCCTGAGCTCTTCGATTACTCGCCTGACTCTCACTAGTGCAAAAAAGGCGATTAGAGGCGGTTCAAAATAGCCTTTGGAGGCGGTTATGAACCGCCTCTTATAGTAGCGACACTTAAAGTAAAAAATGGGCAGTGGTTCTAAAAACCGCTGCCAATAATAGTTTTAGCATCGGTTCTTAGCCAAGAACCGCTGTCAAACATCTGACGATATGTTTCCCCTTGGCGATTACTTGTCTGCCATCAGAAGGAAAAAGAAAAGGACCAAAGCTGCCAAGAAAGCTTCTAAACGTTCGAAGTTGACTGCTGATTCTTAGGACGATGAAGTTCATGGCTTTGAAATCGAGTATATGGTGCCTATGTGACCAAAGTTCCTTACTATGGAAGCGGAAGAGATATTTGACGACTATCAAACTCGATGGATGATTGCTGAGCGCCGAGTCCCGATTGATATCTTTGAGAAGCAGAACCTGATTGCCTTCTTCAAACATCGAGGTATGTAATCGACCGTTACTACTGTTATGCCATTTGTGCATGATGTCATCATTAAGTTCTACGCAATTATGTTGCCGTTTGTTGTTGATTCCAAGTTTGTGAATTATGGAAAAGTGTTTGTGCGTGGGAAGGTTTATTCTTTTACTCCTAACTTGGTTAATGAGATGTTTGGGACTGAAACATATCATGGCGACTCAACTTTGGATGACATGGATGAGGTCATCAATTTCTTGTCTGGTGGGCTGACGAAAAAATGGTGTGAGCAATTACCTTGCACGCGTCTTTCCTCTCTCTATTCTATTTTGCATAAGGTGAGAGTTTTCAACTGGGTCCCTACAAAAAATGCGACGGTGGTCACTCGTCCTCAGGTTGTGTTTTTATACAAACTTGCTCGCGGTATCAAATTCAACTTTGGCCAACATGTTTTTGAGGCCATCACAAGGTTTGCGAAGACCAAGGCTGCGTCCTCTCTATGTTTTTCGCCTCTTATCTACAGCCTGTTGGAGAGTCAAGGTTTCCTACCTGCCGTCAACGACGTGCTAACTGGGGAGGCCGACTGGTTCTCTTTGCGTAGTCAGAACTTGACTGGGGCACACGTCATTGATCTTCCTTGGGCTGCGCCTCCTAGAACTGCTGAGAATTCCGGTGACGGTTCTGGTGTTCCTATCACCGGTTCCAACATGGTGCGGTTTTCCACTCTAATCGTTCGGGCACAGTTAGCTTTGCTTGATAATCAGAGTGTCCAGCTGCAAGCACTTCGAGGATCTTTGTTGAAGGACCTTTTGCATTCTGAACAAAAATGGGGAGATATTGGAGGTGACGACGCTGTTGGTGGTGAAGATGAAGATGACGTTTATGGCGAAGCTGCCGAGGTGTTGGTCAGCTTCGCCGAGGATAAGAGAAGAAAGAGGATCCGGTCCACAAATAAGAAGTTAAAGAGAATGAAGAAACTGCTGAGGAAAAGGAAGGCTCGGGGTGAAGGTTCATGGACATCTCCTCGTCGGTCAAAGAGGGTTCGCAGACAATGTTTGTTTTAATAATTGTTTTGATATTGGTTTGTTTCATTAAACATTGTTCATTTGGTTAAGGGGAGTTGTTTAACTTAAGGGGAGTTTAAGTTTGGGTTTTTGAATTAATTGCGTCGTAGATGTTTTGTCCACAAATGCAAAAGGGGCTCATTGTTAAGAATTTTATTCTTGGCATTTTTTTCTTTTTTAGTTGTTTGACTTTCTTGGACACAAAAGAAATTAGAACTCTAGATTTTGTTTCCTAGATTGTGTTTAGGACTTTATTTAGTTTCCTACATTATGTTTAGGACTTGGTTTAATTGTTTACCAAGTATAGGACTCCTCTATTTAAGACAAGGAGGAGACACAAGACAATACATCTTTTGGACGCACGGATTTTACAAAGGAGAACGACGCAATCATCAAAGAAGATTGCAAGCAAGTTACATACTTGAAGCTATTGTCCAATATCAAGAAGGTTTTCGAAGTTGCGTGACCATTGGAGAAGATCATCCTTCACGGCGACAAGTATTTTAGTATCATAGTGTTTGATACTTTAGTTTTCATATATTACTTTATATCTTTTATGTATGATCTTGAACAAGAAAAGTAATATAATTTTTGGGTTTGTACACCCAAGTTCACAAGTACTTTTACTTGTGACGGAATTTAAATTGTTGTGTTTATCTTTTATATTTTTGCTACTTATTTATATTAAATTCTGATTGATGTTAGTTTTGGTGATTGTAACACCGAAACCAACATCGATTATACTAGTATTTATTTTCATTAACCATATACTTACAAATTAACATGAGAAATTACGATAACATGCTTAATTGTGTTATGCAAATCATCAATATGAAGATCATTATAAGTTGATGCCAATCGCCATGGCTGATAGGTTTGTTCTAATGAAAACGGTTTAGTTCAGCTGTTATTCTGGATTGAGTCATTTCTGCGCATTCAACTCAGCAAATTAATATATTATTTAAAGCTAAAAGTCCAATAAACAATTCATGTTGTGGAAAGCCTTATGACTGGGCATAACATAAATAGTCTTAATTATTTAAATTGATATATGCTACAAACAAAGTATCATATTGATACACAAATACAACATTCAAACTTCCGATGACTCACGTGGCATTCGAGGTATTTTCTCCTGGTCGTCGTCATTGCCCGACGTTTTGTATCTATATCGTCGCGCCCAAAATAGATAATGCAAGAAGTTTAATCCGCTCAACACGCACATGAGCCAATAAAATCGTTCCAAGCGATAATGGTTCAGATTACTGCCGTACAGCCACGGCATGCGTCCAAACGCACCGGTAACACAATTAATCAAATTCACAAGCACCGAACTCAAATAATAGCCCATCGCCAACGAAGCCCACGACAGCGACGTCGCGAGCGACCTCATGCTAAATGGTGCCTCCGTAAAGAAGAAATCCATCAGCCCGGCCAAACTAAAAAGATCAGCCGACCCGAGGAAAAGGTACTGCAGAGCCACCCAGAGGAATGAGATCGGTAGAGGCTTGGTCGAATTCACGAGGCCCGATTTTAGCGCCACATGTTTCCTCTTCAACTCCACTAAAGCTGCGATCGCCATAGCTATAATCGAGAAAACTAGGCCCGTCCCGATACGTTGGAGATGAGTGATTCCCATTTCGGTGTTGGTCACTTTTCTCGAGAAAGGGATCATGATGTGGTTGTAGACCGGCACGAGTATCATTATGAAGAGTACAGGGAAAATGGGAAGGGAGGCCGGTGGGACACTTAAAGATCCAACTTTCGTGTCCATGGTGGCGGCTTGTTGGACCGAGAAAGTGGAGAGCTGGGCGAGGCAGCAGTTGAGCATGATGGTCGACATGAATATCGGAAGGATTTTAAGGACCAACTTTACTTCTTCGACTTGGTTTGAGGTGCAGCAGAGCCAGGGTGGGGAAGATGGTGTGGTGGCCTCGGATGCTATGTTGAGAAACTTGAGGTCCTCTGTGACGGTGCGATTGTTTCCAGGTCGATTTTCATCGCTGACGTCTGTTGTGTTTGATGGGATTGTGCTGATGTTGTCAATGGCGCATGTAGTTTTGCTTGAAATCCAGTGCTTGTACGTTGCGGCTATCAAGACCTGTGGGAGCAAAATAAGATGATCAGATGAATATGAATAATAATAATAATAATAATAATAATAATAATAATAATAATACATTATTATTATTATTATTCTTATTATTATTCTTCTTCTGTTGTTGTTGTTGTTTGAAGGGAATACTTGGGTTGAGTTATAAAAGAATTCTAGAAGTCTAATATGTCGCGGTGCATATGAAATTACTAAATCTTTTATTCCTTAATAGTTTATCACTACAAAAAAAACTAACAATACTGGCGGAATTACTGACGGCCAAAAAGTCGTCAGAACTGCTGACGAATATGCTGGCAAAAATCTTTGCTGGCGAAATTGCTGGCGGTCATGGCCGTCAGTATTTCTCCCCGTCAGTATCCCCTCAGGAATTAGGGGGGAATTTATCCCGCGTAACTATCCTGACGGTCATGCCCGTCAGAATATTTTTTTGATTTAAAAAACAAAAAATAAAAAACAAATATGCTGGCGGCCATGCCCGTCAGCGTGGAATTTTTAATTATAAAAATATATACGCTAACGGCCTTACCCGTCAGCGTATAAGTATAATCCTGACAGCCCTACCCGTCAGGATTGTAACCCTAAAAATCGGGCATTCTCCTTCCCCGCCTCATTCTGTCAAACGCAAGCAAAAAAAAAAAAAAAACGAGACGCCGCCCGCCTCAAAGCTCGTTGCCGCCATCGCCTGCCTTCCCGTCCCCGTCGCCGACTGAAGGTGCCGCCGCCATCGTCGTACAGCCACATTGCCGAGCCATCGTCGCCCCCCCTGTCCGTCAACCCCCCCCCCCCCCGTCGCCGAGCCATCGCCGTCGCCCCGCCATCCCCGGCGCCTCGCCGCCCCACTGCCCAAGAATCCCAGACGCCACGCCGCCTACCCGTCCACCTCGCCTCACCGCCAAGAAGTCCAGCCGCACAGCCGCCTGCCACCGAGCACCGCCGTCGCCGCCCCACTGTCCGTCAACCCCCTGCCCCCCGTCGCCGCCAAGGTAATTTATTTATTTCAATTTTAATTTTATATTTTTGTATATTTTTTTTGTATATTTGTATTTGTTTGTATATTTTTTATATAATTGTTATTTATTAATTATTATATAATTAGTTTTAAAGGTTAGGGTTTAGGGTTGAAAGTTAGGCTAATTAGGAATAAATTACAAGATTAGGGCTAAAGTATGAGTTTAATTTAGGTTTAATTTGAAATTAGGGTTTCATTTAGTGTATAAATTAAAATTATGTAATAATTTATAGTTTAAAATCTATTTTTCTTTAAAATACTTTTTTTTAAATAAAAATCTGTTTTCCCTTTTTTTTAATTAGGGGATAGTTATATAATTATTTTTCAATTAGGGTTTAATTTATTAATAATTACATAATTAGGGTCCAATTTAGTAATAATTATATAATTAGGGTTCAATTTAGGAATAATCAATTAATTAGAGTCCAATTTAGTAATAATTAAATAATTAGGGTCCAATTTAGTAATAATTATATAATTCGGGTTCAAATTACGAATAATCAATTAATTAGGGTTCAAATTAGGAATAATCAATTAATTAGGGGCCATTTTAGTAATAAATAAGCTTGTGTAGATTCTGGAGTATACTTGTCGATAAATAGCGCACACAGCACCCGTAGAGAGATTGCCCTCCTCAAACGCCCTCCCCATGTCAGCTCCAAACATCTATAATTCAGCAGTAGATACAGTTGATGAAGACGTCATTTTTTAGTGATCATGCTAGCAAGGAGCCGGTTGATTTTTGGAGTAGACATGGTGAGGGTGACCGAGGAAAGCGATGACCTGTATTCGAGTGTTGTGTGGCTCTTTATAGACAACGTGCCTACTTCAAAATCTACCTATCTAGAAGCAATCTTGTATTAGGTTTTATCATTAGATTATTAGGGTTTTGCTTTCAAATTTAGGGTTTATTCACCCATTATATTGTATATATATTGTTCATGCATGGGAGGCCGTGGCGATCGGTCTGGATTTAAAAAAAATTGTATATATATTGTTCATGCATGGGAGGCCGTGGTGATCGGACGGGGTTTAATTTTGTTTATATATATTATTGTCATTGGTTTTGTTGGTTTTATACCATCGGATGCTGACGTGGGTTACGGCGCCGGCCGGGAGGTGTTGTCCCTCCAATAGCGGGTTTTCAAAATTATTTCTAAAAATGTGATAGGGTGTCACGTGGTTTTATTTATGTTTTCAAAATATTTTTCAAAAATATGACGGTGGTAATTGCTTATTTGGAATCTTGGCGAAGTGACCCAATTCATATAGATCACTTGTTTGAAAATTAATATCAAATAGAAAAATTTGAAACTAAGTTTTGAATTATTCAAATATTCCTTAGACCCGTTTGAGACTTAGTATCAAATATAGAGTTTGATACTAAATTTCGAATTGTCCCATTTTTGGACAGTTTGAGAATGTGACTTGTAGTATAGTTATATTATGTGTATGTTTTTTTTTAGTTTTTAAGTTTCAGTTTCTGCATCTCTCTAATTGTTCTCGGGTGCACTGAAATATACGTGCACTACGAGAACTGAGGGGAGATGCTGCCAAAATTTTGAATCTAGGAAAAATGCATATTTTAAGATAATACATACTACTAAACGTCACGTTCTCGAGTGGGATAGAAGCCTTACCAATTACAATTCGAATTACTCATTCTTCTCATAATGCTACCGAAATTTTGCCACCTTCTTTAATTCTAAAACACGCTTAACACTCAAAAATCTTAGGATGGATGATGATCGTAGTTGGATGTACAAACGGAATTTTCCGAATTTCTAAATCCAGAGTTCGTGGCCGGTGATTCACCCTCAATATAAGCTCGTTGACATTATTCATAAACGTAGATTCAATCGATACGAGCCATTTGTACTCGCATCCCAAGCAAATCAAGTGCACTATACTTCGTATCCGAGTTTGAAGCGAGACAAACTAGATTGGTGGGCAACTTGTCAAATCAAAGATCGATCGACGGTGGATTATATCGAGCCTCGCGTGCCTGAACAACAGTCATTCCAAGAAGATGTTGTAGAGATATTTCCTGCAATACAATTATAGGATGTCGACTTCTAATTAAACGACCCCTCTCAATCACGAACACGACGATTCGGTCAATAATGATTTAGAAGATTCAAAAAGGGATGAACTAGATTTAACTGAAGAAGACGAAGAAAGCTACGAAGATGAGTCTGAAAGTTAAGGCTGAGGTTTGAAGATTTTACGAGTGTCAAAGATAATCTGGACAATCATATAAACACACACACACATACACACACACACACACACACACACACACACACACACATATATATATATATATATTATATATATATATATATATATATATATATATAATTATGTAAAATTTTATTTATTATAAAAT